>JAUCBJ010007556.1:0-74073 GCA_032718475.1 Nemertoderma westbladi
AGGGAGTTGGTATCCTCGTATAGAGCAGTAGTCACGAGTTTTTCAAAGCCACGAAAGAACGGCTTTGTAGTGTTTTATGTTTTATGCTTTTTAGCTCAACACTAGTAGGTTTAATTACAAGGACATATATCCTTTAACTGACTGATGATCATACGGACTGACCTGGCTGCAATTACGCATCAAACAACCTGGCTTTAAACTCTGTAAATATCAAAACAAACTGGCACGATTGATCTGTGAATACTGCATACTGCTATTTGTTGTCGGTTATTCATTATATTTGTTGATGAATTATTATATTGGAATAACGAGAAATAACCCCGACACCCAATATTCTTGATATACCGAAGGTAAGAGAGAAAGGTTACCAATAACGATTGTGACTTGTGTTAAAGTGGTTTGAAGTGAATCTAATGTTATTTGATAGACCCTACATGAGTCAGCCTGTGTTCCTTTTATATGTGATTAAAATCAGTGAAGATTGGCAGATTAGTGTGCAGCATTGTGCAGCATTGCGTATGAGCGAGTCTGTTAAAGAAGCAATTCCTAAAGAATGCGCCATATATGTGAATTATAATTAAGCCATATCGTTGTGAGTAGTTTAAGTCATAACTCTGTTTATATAGATAAAGCGCCACGTCCTAAAGGAACTGTTAATATTCCCGAAGGTGAATAATATTGTCAGAGATTATATAATACTGTCAGTCGAATAATACATTAGGCTTACATAGCAACAAAATTAAACCGTCGAACCCAATCTCCCGGGAATATCCAGCGGGTGAATGGTCGCGCACGGATTGGTTTTGACTAGTGTAGTGAATCAAATACTTGTCATAGGCTAAAAAGCGATTTAATATCTAGAAGACATCTTAATTTGGCGGGTTAAACTGCCAAAGGTCTGAAAGCGCGAACAATTTCATTAATTATAGAAAATTCCGGTTCCGGCCGGAATTCCGGCCGGAATATTCCGGCATGTTGAATTCCGGTTCCGGCCGGAATCAAAATATTGATTCCGGGACATCCCTAATTAAAGATATATCAATTTTAAAGAAATCGAGTGAACCTTGAACTTATTTTGCCTTAGAAATGCAAATAAAACAATAAGTACTATTTACACAGCATTGGTAACTATTTACTCACCGTTGGTAACTACTCACCTTTGGTAACCATTTACTCACCTTTGGTAACTATTTACTCACCTTTGGTAACTATTTACTCACCTTTGGTAACTATTTACTCATCTTTGGTAACTATTTACTCACCTTTGGTAACTATTTACTAACCTTTGGTAAATTTATTCACCTTTGGTAACTATTTACTCACCTTTGGTAACTACTCACCTTTGGTAACAACTATTTACTAACCTTTGGTAAATATTTACTAACCTTTGAACTATTTACTCACCTTTGGTAACAACTAGTTACTAACCTTTGGTTGGTAACTATTTATTTCTTGGTAACTATTTACTCACCTTTGGTAACTATTTACGCACCTTTGGTAACTATTTACTCACCTTTGGTAACTATTTACTCACCTTTGGTAACTATTTACTCATATTTGGTAACTATTTACTCACCTTTGGTAACTATTTACTAACCTTTGGTAAATTTATTCACCTTTGGTAACTATTTACGCACCTTTGGTAACTATTTACTCACCTTTGGTAACTATTTACTCACCTTTGGTAACTATTTACTCCCTTTGGTAACTATTTACTCACCTTTGGTAACTACTCACCTTTGGTAACTATTTATTTCTTGGTAACTATTTACTCACCTTTGGTAACTATTTACTCACCTTTGGTAACTATTTACTCACCTTTGGTAACTACTCACCTTTGGTAACTATTTACTCACCTTTGGTAACTACTCACCTTTGGTAACTATTTACTCACCTTTGGTAACTAATTACACAGCATTGGTAACTATTTACTCACCTTTGGTAACTATTTACACAGCATTGGTAACTATTTAGTCACCTTTGGTAACTATTTACTCACCTTTGGTAACTATTTACTCACCTTTGGTAATTATTTACTCACCTTTGGTAACTACTCACCTTTGGTAACTATTTACTCACCTTTGGTAACTATTTACACAGCATTGGTAACTATTTACTCACCTTTGGTAACTATTTACTCACCTTTGGTAACTATTTACTCACCTTTGGTAACTATTTACTCACCTTTGGTAACTATTTAATCACCTTTGGTAACTATTTACTCACCTTTGGTAACTACTCACCTTTGGTAACTATTTACTCACCTTTGGTAACTACTCACCTTTGGTAACTATTTACTCACCTTTGGTAACTACTCACCTTTGGTAACTATTTACTCACCTTTGGTAACTATTTACACAGCATTGGTAACTATTTACTCACCTTTGGTAACTATTTACACAGCAATGGTAACTATTCACTCACCTTTGGTAACTATTTACTCACCTTTGGTAACTATTTACTCACCTTTGGTAACTACTCACCTTTGGTAACTATTTACTCACCTTTGGTAACTATTTACACAGCATTGGTAACTATTTACTCACCTTTGGTAGCTATTTACTCACCTTTGGTAACTATTTACTCACCTTTGGAAACTACTCACCTTTGGTAACTATTTACTCACCTTTGGTAACTACTCATCTCTGGTAACTATTTACTCACCTTTGGTAACTACTCACCTTTGGTAACTATTTACTCACCTTTGGAAACTACTCACCTTTGGCAACTATTTACTCACCTTTGGTAACTACTCACCTTTGGTAACTATTTACTCACCTTTGGTAACTATTTATTCACCTTTGGAAACTACTCACCTTTGGTAACTATTTACTCACCTTTGGTAACTATTTACTCACCTTTGGTAACTGCTCACCTTTAGTAACAACTATTTACTAACCTTTGGTAAATATTTACTAACCTTTGAACTATTTACTCACCTTTGGTAACAACTATTTTCTAACCTTTGGTAAATATTTACTAACCTTTGGTTGGTAACTATTTACTCACCTTTGGTAACTATTTACTCACCTTTGGTAACTATTTACTCACCTTTGGTAACTATTTACTCACCTTTGGTAACTATTTACTCACCTTTGGTAACTATTTACTCACCTTTGGTAACTATTTACTCACCTTTGGTAACTATTTACTCACCTTTGGTAACTATTTACTCACCTTTGGTAACTATTTACTCACCTTTGGTAACTATTTACTCACCTTTGGTAACTATTTACTCACCTTTGGTAACTATTTACTCACTTTTGGTAACTATTTACTCACCTTTGGTAACTACTCACCTTTGGTGACTATTTACTCACCTTTGGTAACTATTTACTCACCTTTGGTAACTATTTACTCACCTTTGGTAACTATTTACTCACCTTTGGTAACTACTCACGTTTGGTAACTATTTACTCACCTTTGGTAACTATTTACACAGCATTGGTAACTATTTACTCACCTTTGGTAACTATTTACTCACCTTTGGTAACTATTTACTCACCTTTGGTAACTACTCACCTTTGGTAACTATTTACTCACCTTTGGTAACTACTCACCTTTGGTAACTATTTACTCACCTTTGGTAACTACTCACCTTTGGTAACTATTTACTCACCTTTGGTAACTATTTACTCACATTTGGAAACTACTCACCTTTGGTAACTATTTACTCACCTTTGGTAACTACTCACCTTTGGTAACTATTTACTCACCTTTGGTAACTATTTACTCACCTTTGGTAACTATTTACTCACCTTTGGTAACTATTTACTCACCTTTGGTAACTACTCACCTTTGGTAACTATTTACTCACCTTTGGTAACTACTCACCTTTGGTAACTATTTACTCACCTTTGGTAACTACTCACCTTTGGTAACTATTTACTCACCTTTGGTAACTATTTACTCACATTTGGAAACTACTCACCTTTGGTAACTATTTACTCACCTTTGATAACTATTTACTCACCTTTGGTAACTATTTACTCACCTTTGGTAACTACTCATCTCTGGTAACTATTTACTCACCTTTGGTAACTACTCACCTTTGGTAACTATTTACTCACCTTTGGAAACTACTCACCTTTGGTAACTATTTACTCACCTTTGGAAACTACTCACCTTTGGTAACTATTTACTCACCTTTGGTAACTACTCATCTCTGGTAACTATTTACTCACCTTTGGTAACTACTCACCTTTGGTAACTATTTACTCACCTTTGGAAACTACTCACCTTTGGTAACTATTTACTCACCTTTGGTAACTATTTACTCACCTTTGGTAACTATTTACTCACCTTTGGTAACTATTTATTCACCTTTGGAAACTACTCACCTTTGGTAACTATTTACTCACCTTTTGGTAACTATTTACTCACCTTTGGTAACTACTCACCTTTAGTAACAACTATTTACTAACCTTTGGTAAATATTTACTAACCTTTGATGCTTTGAACTATTTACTCACCTTTGGTAACAACTACTTTCTAACCTTTGGTAAATATTTACTAACCTTTGGTTGGTAACTATTTACTCACCTTTGGTAACTATTTACTCACCTTTGGTAACTATTTACTCACCTTTGGTAACTACTCATCTCTGGTAACTATTTACTCACCTTTGGTAACTACTCACCTTTGGTAACTATTTACTCACCTTTGGTAACTATTTACTCACCTTTGGTAACTATTTACTCACCTTTGGTAACTATTTACTCACCTTTGGTTGGTAACTATTTACTCACCTTTGGTTGGTAACTATTTACTCACCTTTGGTAAATATTTACTAACCTTTGGTTGGTAACTATTTACTCACCTTTGGTAACTATTTAATTTACTCACCTTTGGTAACTATTTACTCACCTTTGGTAACTATTTACTCACCTTTGGTAACTATTTACTCACCTTTGGTAACTATTTACTCACCTTTGGTAACTATTTACTCACCTTTGGTAACTATTTACTCACCTTTGGTAACTATTTACTCACCTTTGGTAACTATTTACTCACATTTGGTAACTATTTACTCACCTTTGGTAACTACTCACCTTTGGTAACTATTTACTCACCTTTGGTAACTATTTACTCACCTTTGGTAACTATTTACTCACCTTTGGTAACTATTTACTCACCTTTGGTAACTATTTACTCACCTTTGGTAACTATTTACTCACTTTTGGTAACTATTTACTCACCTTTGGTAACTACTCACCTTTGGTAACTATTTACTCACCTTTGGTAACTATTTACTCACCTTTGGTAACTATTTACTCACCTTTGGTAACTATTTACTCACCTTTGGTAACTATTTACTCACCTTTGGTAACTATTTACTCACCTTTGGTAACTATTTACTCACCTTTGGTAACTACTCACCTTTGGTAACTATTTACTCACCTTTGGTAACTATTTACACAGCATTGGTAACTATTTACTCACCTTTGGTAACTATTTACTCACCTTTGGTAACTATTTACTCACATTTGGAAACTACTCACCTTTGGTAACTATTTACTCACCTTTGGTAACTATTTACTCACCTTTGGTAACTATTTACTCACCTTTGGTAACTACTCATCTCTGGTAACTATTTACTCACCTTTGGTAACTACTCACCTTTGGTAACTATTTACTCACCTTTGGAAACTACTCACCTTTGTTAACTATTTACTCACCTTTGGTAACTACTCACCTTTGGTAACTATTTACTCACCTTTGGTAACTATTTATTCACCTTTGGAAACTATTTACTAACCTTTGGTAACTACTCACCTTTGGTAACTATTTACTCACCTTTGGTAACTATTTACTCACCTTTGGTAACTATTTACTCACCTTTTTTTTTTTTGGTTTAAGTTACTAGTTTATTATATAATTTGCACAATATCAGCATAACTCTATCAGCATTTACTCACCTTTGGTAACTACTCACCTTTGGTAACTATATACTCACCTTTGGTAACTATTTACTCACCTTTGGTAACTATTTATTCACCTTTGGAAACTACTCACCTTTGGTAACTATTTACTCACCTTTGGTAACTACTCACCTTTGGTAACAACTATTTACTAACCTTTGGTAACTATTTATTCACCTTTGGAAACTATTTACTAACCTTTGGTAACTACTCACCTTTGGTAACTATTTACTCACCTTTGGTAACTACTCACCTTTGGTAACAACTATTTACTCACCTTTGGTAACTATTTATTCACCTTTGGAAACTATTTACTAACCTTTGGTAACTACTCACCTTTGGTAACTATTTACTCACCTTTGGAAACTACTCACCTTTGGTAACTATTTACTCACCTTTGGTAACTACTCACCTTTGGTAACTATTTACTCACCTTTGGTAACTATTTATTCACCTTTGGAAACTATTTACTAACCTTTGGTAACTACTCACCTTTGGTAACTATTTACTCACCTTTGGTAACTATTTACTCACCTTTGGTAACTATTTACTCACCTTTGGTAACTACTCACCTTTGGTAACTATTTACTCACCTTTGGTAACTATTTACTCACCTTTGGTAACTATTTACTCACATTTGGAAACTACTCACCTTTGGTAACTATTTACTCACCTTTGGTAACTATTTACTCACCTTTGGTAACTATTTACTCACCTTTGGTAACTACTCATCTCTGGTAACTATTTACTCACCTTTGGTAACTATTTACTCATCTTTGGTAACTATTTACTCACCTTTGGTAACTATTTACTCACCTTTGGTAACTACTCACCTTTGGTAACTATTTACTCACCTTTGGTAACTATTTATTTCTTGGTAACTATTTACTCACCTTTGGTAACTATTTACGCACCTTTGGTAACTATTTACTCACTTTTGGTAATTATTTACTCACCTTTGGAAACTACTCACCTTTGGTAACTATTTACTCACCTTTGGTAACTACTCACCTTTGGTAACTATTTACTCACCTTTGGTAACTATTTATTCACCTTTGGAAACTATTTACTAACCTTTGGTAACTACTCACCTTTGGTAACTATTTACTCACCTTTGGTAACTATTTACTCACCTTTGGTAACTATTTACTCACCTTTGGTAACTATTTACTCACCTTTGGTAACTACTCACCTTTGGTAACTATTTACTCACCTTTGGTAACTATTTACTCACCTTTGGTAACTATTTATTCACCTTTGGAAACTACTCACCTTTGGTAACTATTTACTCACCTTTGGTAACTACTCACCTTTGGTAACAACTATTTACTAACCTTTGGCAAATATTTACTAACCTTTGAACTATTTACTCACCTTTGGTAACAACTATTTACTAACCTTTGGTAAATATTTACTAACCTTTGGTTGGTAACTATTTATTTCTTGGTAACTATTTACTCACCTTTGGTAACTACTCACCTTTGGTAACTATTTACTCACCTTTGGTAACTACTCACCTTTGGTAACTATTTACTCACCTTTGGTAACTATTTACACAGCATTGGTAACTATTTACTCACCTTTGGTAACTATTTACACAGCATTGGTAACTATTTACTCACCTTTGGTAACTATTTACTCACCTTTGGTAACTATTTACTCACCTTTGGTAACTATTTACTCACCTTTGGTAACTACTCACCTTTTGTAACTATTTACTCACCTTTGGTAACTATTTACATAGCATTGGTAACTATTTACTCACCTTTGGTAACTACTCACCTTTGGTAACTATTTACTCACCTTTGGAAACTACTCACCTTTGGTAACTATTTACTCACCTTTGGTAACTACTTACTCACCTTTGGTAACTATTTACTCACCTTTGGTAACTATTTACTCATCTTTGGTAACTACTCACCTTTGGTAACTATTTACTCACCTTTGGAAACTACTCACCTTTGGTAACTATTTACTCACCTTTGGTAACTATTTACTCACCTTTGGAAACTACTCACCTTTGGTAACTATTTACTCACCTTTGGTAACTACTTACTCACCTTTGGTAACTACTCATCTCTGGTAACTATTTACTCACCTTTGGTAACTACTCACCTTTGGTAACTATTTACTCACCTTTGGAAACTACTCACCTTTGGTAACTATTTACTCACCTTTGGTAACTATTTACTCACCTTTGGTAACTACTCACCTTTGGTAACTATTCACTCACCTTTGGAAACTACTCACCTTTGGTAACTATTTACTCACCTTTGGTAACTACTCACCTTTGGTAACTATTTACTCACCTTTGGTAACTATTTATTCACCTTTGGAAACTACTCACCTTTGGTAACTATTTACTCACCTTTGGTAACTACTCACCTTTGGTAACAACTATTTACTAACCTTTGGTAAATATTTACTAACCTTTGAACTATTTACTCACCTTTGGTAACAACTATTTACTAACCTTTGGTAAATATTTACTAACCTTTGGTTGGTAACTATTTATTTCTTGGTAACTATTTACTCACCTTTGGTAACTATTTACTCACCTTTGGTAACTATTTACTCACCTTTGGTAACTATTTACTCACCTTTGGTAACTATTTACTCGCCTTTGGTAACTACTCACCTTTGGTAACTATTTACTCACCTTTGGTAACTACTCACCTTTGGTAACTATTTACTCACCTTTGGTAACTATTTACACAGCATTGGTAACTATTTACTCACCTTTGGTAACTATTTACTAACCTTTGGTAACTATTTACTCACCTTTGGTAACTATTTACTCACCTTTGGTAACTATTTACCAACCTTTGGTAACTATTTACTCACCTTTGGTAACTATTTATTTCTTGGTAACTATTTACTAACCTTTGGTAACTATTTACTAACCTTTGGTAACTATTTACTCACCTTTGGAAACTATTTCCTCACCTTTGGTAACTATTTACTCACCTTTGGTAACTATTTATTTCTTGGTAACTATTTACTAACCTTTGGTAACTATTTACTAACCTTTGGTAACTATTTACTCACCTTTGGTAACTATTTACTCACCTTTGGTAACTACTCACCTTTGGTAACTATTTACTCACCTTTGGTAACTATTTACTCACCTTTGGTAACTATTTATTTCTTGGTAACTATTTACTAACCTTTGATAACTATTTACTAACCTTTGGTAACTATTTACTCACCTTTGGTAACTATTTACTCACCTTTGGTAACTACTCACCTTTGGTAACTATTTACTCACCTTTGGTAACTATTTACTCACCTTTGGTAACTATTTACTCACCCTTAGTAACGAGACAGTTTTCCAACTTTATATCACAATGAATGACGTCATTAAGGTGACACCAATGAACGGCCTTTACCAGCTGATACAGAAGGTTAACTATTTGATGGTGATGTAATCCAGTTTGGCAATCCTAATCAAAAAATTGGGATATAAAATGCATAAAATGCATGGGATATAGTAAATAGAGCCCTGGGACCAACATCTAAACGTGAATTACGCTATGGCCGGTTTCTCTGTGTATTTCGGAAACAATATTAGTCGGAAGCTAATACAACAGCCATAATATAATAATAACTGTTGGTTGAATTGGCTTGCAGTTTTTCTGCACGAAAGCCCCACTCGTGTTCGATTCATAGCAACAAACAAAAATATATATAAATTATCTACTTATATAGAAGTTCATTACCTATTGTAGCCCAGGTACTAACTTAGGTAGTAACGGTAAGTTGAGAAGGGTTGGGGGGGGGGGGGGGGGGGTTATGATACACTTTGTGTCAAATAGAGGGAACGATTGCTCGTTAGAACCGTCGGCACAAAGATAAAATTAGGTAAAGTTTTAGTGTTCATGAAAAGTACGGCGTAACTGAAATAATAAAAGTTACAGCGGGAGTAAAACCAAGAAAACAGAGAAAATAACTAATACAAAGTTATTCGCACGTCGTAAAGCGAGGTGTTATTTTGCACTTCACAACTTTAGTGGACATTACAGCATTGTATTGGCCTGTACATTTAGTATTGTATTGGTGTTGTAATGTCCCTTGTTTATGTGGTGACCAATGACGGCGAGCTGTATAGTTACGTTTACCTTATAGTTTCATTTAACTTATAGTTAAGTATGGTTACCACGTAAACAATAGGTGGTATTTATAATTAATTGCCTGACAGCCAGATAGGCCGACTGCATTACCTACCGGTAAGCGGGGTATAGCTATTAATAACCAGTAGGGCCTAGCTATATTATTATAACATGGCTCCAAACGCCACCATAAATATAAGCTAACTTATTTATAACATAATTTTATGTCATTTTTACAAATATTTATACAGAAACTAATATAATTGGTGCAGTTTCTAGCACTTATAATGTATATGTAAAATCATTTCGTAATGTTAAAATTTGGGAATAAAACTACATACCGGTACATACTTGTTGCAAAGTACTTTACAGTGTTCTGATCCTCGTGGCTTTATTTTCACTCACTCACTAACGTTCGTTCGTATAACAAAGCCACTCGGATCATCACACTGTAAAGTGCTACTTTACACACAAGTACCCAAGTACCGGTATGTAAATAGTTATTACAATAATGAGGTGTTTTACTAAAGGGGCGGGCGAGCTGTAGATGAGGTGAGAAGCTGGGAGGTTGTGTAAAAAAACAGGAGATGCAAAGGCTTATTTTAACTAAAACATCAACAGACCAATGCCGTAAACCTTTGTTTATCATAAATATTTACCTGCATCAGACCCAGTAAATTACGCGGAATATATTCGAACACAAGATAAAGTTTCCCTTTTCGTCGAAATGCTTCCTTTAAATCAACTATGTTACAATGTCTCAACTCCCGTAACAGCTTCAATTCCTTCAATGTCTTCTCCCGAATCTTATCATTATCATCGCTCTCCTTAAATTTCTTCACCGCAACGATTTCATCTGAATATAATTATTTATTATTTACGACTTATTTTATTAGTTTCGGTTACCGGAATAACGGGGCATCTTTAAATAATTATACTTATCTAATCATATATATCGGTAACCATTATAATATTACCAATTATCTGTACCGGTATTTTAAGATCCAATATAATGTATAAATAAATGGGTGGAGCTGGTAATTACTGAATAAACCTCACATAGATCCCCTCCGCAACGCACAGGTTTATAGGTACTGAGGTAGGGTACCGGTACCGACAAAACCACGGGGTACCGGTAATTCAGAACTCACCAGTTTCTTTGTTTCTGCACTTGAGAACGACACCGTACGATCCCTCGCCAAGAACACCTAGAACTTCATATTTATTATTCATTTCAGCCGAGTTTCGAATAGCTCGCGATAATATGCTGATATGTGATTGCAGTCTGGTAGACTAATCCTACCGGTCAGACTGACAGACGGTACCGGTAGGTATGTGATTTGTTAAACAATAATAATCTTGTTACCAGACCAGTCAACCAATACTCTGTCAGCAGAGTTTTATAAGAATATGCTTGCTGCAGGGCTGCAGCTCTAACTAGCCCTGTAGCCTAGTCCAGTAGTCAGCTAGTCTATAGTTCACCTAGCTACCGGTTGGAAACACTTATACCTTTACTATTACTATCTATGACAGTTAGCGAGTTAGGTGAGGTCGAGGTGTTCTCTCTTCTCTCCAGGCCAGGCTGTAAAATTTACTAAATACAGAAATAAGAGCTCAATCAGAGCAAAAATTAAACTAATCAGTAGGCCAGGCCCCTATTTGCTATAATACCGGTATATCTGGCACTGGTGATACTCTGCTATAGAATTTCAGTAATTGCAAATTGTTTTGGTTCGTTGGCATAACTTCTGAAAGTGCACAGCAGCGGCAATTCACAGCAGCAGAGCTGCACAGAGCTGGGCCGGGTGCGCCTGGGAATAGTAGGCCTATTTCAAAATTTGGACTTAAAGTCAAATTTTAGACTTCAAGTCCAAATTTGGACTCCAAAGTCCAATATTGGACTTTAGTACAACTCCAAGAGTACCCATGCTGGCATACTGTATGTATATTGGTATTTAAATCAAAACTGCATCCCGCATCAGTCAGTACATACATATTACATAATTACAATGCAACATTATTTTAATGATCAAATTAATTATTATAAGTACCGGTATTATAAGCAGGGATCGCACACGTACAGTCAGACAGTAGTTACTTTTTGCGGTAGTGGTATGGCTTTGTGGTAGCCTTACTGCCTTAGTGGTGTATACCGCGGTAGTTGAGTTATAGCTGTATACTGGTATAGTTCATTCATACCCATACCTGTGCAGCTGTGGTATTTTCGTATGGCAAAAATAAGACTACTGTAAACTGTAACCTATTACTGTATTATGTTATTGAGTTAATGTTTATTGACTAATTGTTTTGATTAGGTTCTCTGTGTCAAGTACAATGCACTGCACACATCTCCAACCGGTCAGCCGGTTATCGTTCATATGCGTACCTCTGGCAAAAGAAGCAGGTTACAGTGGTGGTGTTTTCTAACCAAAACAATAAACTAATCTCCATTACTTAATTAACGGAAAGGAGCAGGTTACAGTGGTGGGTTTTTCTAACCAAAACAATAAACAATATGGTACGCATAGGTACCCATATGAACTATAACTCTCCAACCAGACACTATATAACATTGGAGTTGGAGGTGTCTCATTGGTTCCCCCAAGCTTGACAGCTTGACACTAGAACAAAGCCGCCTCCGCTTTGCAGGACATTGCTTTCGCCATGAGGACCAGCCAGTGCACCTCATGGAGTAAATAAGCATGGTGGACAGCCCAGACTTTGTTGAGACGCATCTTTCTTAGTGTTTTAAAGGACACGGGCCTTGAAGATGCGGATGATCTAGAAAATGTCATGGGTGATAAGGCCTGACAGCCTGAAAGCTGTAAGGGAGTTGTGGAGGCGCAATTTTGTCAACAAGCAGGCACAGCATTCTTAATAGGGCCTATATATATAATGCAGCTGCAATGCAGCATGCCGACAGTAGTAGTAGTTGGTTAGAAAAGCCCGCTTCTGATGTATAAGCACATACCCTATGTGGTGATAGGGCTCCTTCAGCTTCAATACTGCAATAGGTAAAGTCAAAAGTGGCCGTTTATTGTGTTAGTTAGAAAAGCCTGCCTCTGCAACCTGTTCCTTTCCCTCAATTGGTTTATGACGTGTGTTACTTCTGTACTTATTAAGTGGAGACCCCAACACGTTAATCAGTTAATCCCCTTTCACTATCCAGCCGTTTTAAAATACCCTTCCTGTTGTATGGAAAAATTAGAAGATATGGTGCAGTGGTGGTAGCATCAACTTGTAGTAGGCCTATTTCTTTCTGATAGGGCTCCCATAGGCTTAGACGAAATCGTAGCTTGTACTGTAGTTAGTCTTAGCAGCAGCTGCAGTTGGCAAACCTGGCATTGCTACCAGTTTCCACCAAATATAATTTGTAATTGAATATTTGTTGGAGCATAATCTAATCTAGTCCTAAAGACTCCTAAAGTCCTGGGTACATAATGCTCTGTAACTGTAAGGTTAGACATAACATGAATGTAAACTAAACAATATGCTAAAAGTAAAGTACAAAGTACCTAGAATGCTAGAATGTAGGCCTACCATTCTGCCATTATATTCTAAGTACAGTACACTGAAGATACATAGCCTACACCTATAGAGCTGCAAATGTAACTTTCCATAACTTAATAGCTGTCTGGCTGTCTCTCATATGTCATGCTTCAGCTTCATGTACTGTCTGACGTACGTCTGTCTGTCTGTACGTGCTGCATGAAGGTCTTAAACGTTTCAACTGATTGTTTCAGTATCTCACATACTGCGCAAAGGTCTCTTAAAACGTTTCAATGGATTGATTCAGTATCAAAAAGTCAAACGTGCTGCACGAAGTCTTCTAAACATGTTCAATTACCAGCACAACATATTATTCAGTCTGTCAGTGTCATGCGCGAATCGGCGAATGCCAGAGTGCATCACCATTGTCATCCTGGTTTCGTTTTCTTCACGTTTTTTAGGTGGATTTAGTTGGGTAGCTAGCAGTTCAGACTTCACTTCACATTCTAATAATATTTATTAACATTCTACAATTCTTCAGGTGACGCTTACACACTATAAGGAAATCCGCAATGCAACAACTGCTGCTATATCTTGCGCAAAGAAAAACTACATTAAGGAAAAAATACAGACATACAAAACAGACTCAAAAAAACTATGGAAGGAATTGAAAAGCCTTGGCACTCCCAGCAACCAAACATTGCATACAATAACAAGTATCAAAACAGGCGAAAGTATAGTCAGTGATCCACTGAGAATAGCAGAGGATTTCAACGTATATTTCTCTACAATCGCATCAGAACTGGTAAAACGTCTGCCACAAGGTACAGGAGAATTTAATCTGGCAGCAACAGACAGATATTATCGGTCGCAGGGTGTCCCCCTGGACACTTTTGAGATCCGAAAAGTAAACATCACGTATGTAGCAGAGATCTTGGATGGGCTGGCAGAACATAAAAGTCCCGGCATCGATGGTCTAACCCCAATGTATCTACGTGACTCCAGCGTTGCTATAGTGGAAGCTCTAACACATGTTATCAATCTGTCGATATCAACAGCCATATTCCCATCGATATATAAAACTGCAAAGGTGACACCAATCTACAAAAAAGAATGTAGACTTACCAAGGGTAACTTCCGCCCAGTCTCACTCTTATCAATCCTGTCAAAGGTTCTAGAACGTATAGTATTTATACAGTTTGTTGCATACCTTGTCGAGTACAAGATTCTAGACCCCCTTCAATCTGGCTTCCGAAAGGGCTTCTCTGTAGAGACATGTCTACTATTCCTGAATGACGTCATCAAAACATCTGCAGACAATGGCATGGTGACTGGGGTTATACTAATAGACCTTCGCAAAGCATTTGACACCGTCAGCCATGAAATCCTTCTAAAAAAGCTATCACTAATAGGCTTTAAATCATCAGCAGTAGCATGGTTCCACTCGTATTTGGAGAATAGAAAACGGGTTGTCTGTGTTGGGGGGGTATGTTCGAGTGAAGCGATAGTAGATACAGGAGTACCACAAGGAGGTCTATTGGCAGTTTTGCTCTTCTTAATATATGGAAACGACCTAAATATGGCCATCAACCCGGCTACATGCTTCTCTGGATCAAATCTACAGTCATTGAGACCCAAAGATGAACTCCATAGCGTAAACCTAGAACCCCAAACAGAGTCGGATGTAACTTCTACAGAACCACATACTTTGTCCTTGAAGCTAGCCGATGATGCCAACCTCATTGCCTCCCACCAAAACCCATCAGCTGTTGCAAATACGCTAGAAATTATGCTAGACAAAGTATACTCATGGGCTACTGAAAACAAATTAAGTTTGAACTTCGAAAAAACTAAAAGCATTCTTTTTGAAACTCACCAGCGACTAAACAACGCTCACCCGCTCAATATTACATGCGCTGGGATCCCTACTGCCCTATTGAAGAAAAAAAAACTGTTCAGTTACAGTTAGTTACTTTTACTACTTATAACTTACTACTTACTATATATTTTTATCTAATGATCTATTTTATTTGAAATAAATTTCATATGTGCAATTTTTGACTATGGCTGTATGGGTGTAATAATAATTATAATAATAATAATAAAATTGACATATCCCGATCGGGATATATTACCTTTATGAGGGTATATCCGTATATCCCGATCGGGGTATATTTATATATCCCGATCGGGATATATTTATATAGGCCTATCCCGATCGGGATAGGGAACCCTACTGTACGTACCGGTACGCCATACGTACGTCATACGACGTACGTCAGTCTGTCTGTCTTTCAGTAGGCCTACTTAACATACAGTCATACAGTAGGGAACATACCCTTAAATAAGCTCCAAAAGTGGGTTCTTATTTAAGGAAAATGGCTCTTATTTAGGGGTTTTTGGGCCTTTTTTGGATATTTTTTCGACATAATATGCAAGAACTTGTTTCAGTAAAAAATACCGCATCATTTTATTTCACAATATAAAAGTTGGTTCTTTCTTGAACATAATGCAAAAAACCAAAAAACATTTCACCGTCCGGTTTTTTTTCTACAAGCGTTTTAAAATTGCATCAAAAATACGACCAGCTCCTAAATAAGAGGGATTTTTTAAATTTACCTTATTTAAGCCATCGAAATTGTATACATAAATACTAAAAGTCCTTAAATAAGAACTTTTTGACATGGGTTTCTTATTTAGGTACCGGTACCCTATGCAATTTCATTCCAAAATCTGCATACTCCTTAAATAAATTAAATATTTCTCATTTCTCATATATTAAATTAAATAAATTAAATAAAATAAATTAAATTAAATAAATTAAATTAAATAAATGAAATTAAATAAATTAAATTAAATATCCTTATATAATGTCTCGTATAACCTCGTCTCCCAGCCCCGTCCTCCTTCTGCCCTTATCTGCTTATGACAGTTATGACCTCCTACCTGCCTAACCTGGACAGGACTTTGCAAGATGCAGAGATACAGTAAGGGAGCTTCTGAGCTTAATTGGATAGGTGCAAAAATGCACAACGAGCAACAATGACCAACAATAAGCAACAACGAGTAACAAATGAACAATGAGTAACAAAACAACGAGTAACAACGAGCAACAACGAGTAACATTGAGCCACAATGAGCAATAATAAAGTACAATAACGAGCAATAATGAGGAACAACGACTGGTACAACAACCAGCAACAATGAGCAACAGTGAGAAACAACGAACAACAATGAGCAATGATGAGGAACAACGACTGAACGAGCAACAATGAGCAACAACGAGTAACATTGAGAAACAACGAACAACAATGAGCAATAATAAAGTACAACAATGAGCAACAACGAGAAAAAAGCGAGCAACAATGAGGAACAACGACTGAACGAGCAATAATAAACAACAACGAGCAACAATGAGCAACAACGAGTAACAATGAGTAATAATGAGCAACAACGAGCAATAATAAAGTACAACAACGAGAAACAATGACCAATAATTAGGACTTGAGGAACAATGAGTAACAACAATGAGCAACAATGACAATGAGTAACATTGAGCAATAATAAAGTATAACAACGAGTAACATTGAGCAACAACGAGCAACAACTGAACAATGAGAAACAATGAGCAACAACGAGAAACAGCGATAGCAACAATGAGGAACAACGACTGAACGAGCAATAATAAAGAACAACAACGAGTAACAATGAGCAACAACGAGAAACAACAAACAACGAGCAATAATGAGCAACAACGACTGAACGAGCAACAACGAGTTATATTGAGCAGCACCAAGTTATATTGAGCAACAATAAGCAATAATAAAGTACAACAACGAGCAACAATGAGCAACAACGACTGAACGAGCAACAACGAGTAATATTGAGCAACAACGAGCAACAATGAGCAATTATAAAGTACAACAACGAGCAACAATGAGCAACAACGATTGAACGAGCAACAACGAGTAATATTGAGCAACATCGAGCAATAATAAAGTACAACAACGAGAAACAACGAGCAACAATGAGGAACAACGATTGAACGAGCAATAATAAAGTACAACAACGAGCAACAATGAGTAACAATGAGCAATAATGAGCAACAACGAGCAATAATAGAGTACAACGAGCAACAATGAGCAATAATAAAGAACAACAACGAGCAACAATGAGCAACAACGAGCAATAGCAATAATGAGCAACAACGACTGAACGAGCAACAACGAGTTATATTGAGCAACAACGAGTTATATTGAGCAACAATAAGCAATAATAAAGTACAACAACGAGCAACAATGAGCAACAACGACTGAACGAGCAACAACGAGTAATATTGAGCAACAACGAGCAACAATGAGCAATAATAAAGTACAACAACGAGCAACAATGAGGAACAACGATTGAACGAGCAATAATAAAGTACAACAACGAGCAACAATGAGCAACAATGATCAATAATGAGCAACAACGAGCAATAATAGAGTACAATGAGCAATAATAAAGTACAACTAACGAGCAACAATGAGCAACAATAATGACCAACAATGAGAAATAATAAAGCACAACGAGCAGCAATAAGCAACAACGAGCAACAAACTGCGTCGAACCGGATTGAATGTGGGGGAAAGCCACGTTCAAGCGAGTGAAGCCTTAGCATATGGGTGCTATTAACGAGTTGTCTGTCGTGGTTGTAAATTTGTTATCGCTAATAACTCTGTCATTCCTTGATGAAATTAAACGAAACTTAGTATGTATATATGTCAGTATGTAGTCTGTCAAAAGATTAGAAATAATCTGAAGTTAGGTAAAAAACAAACGAAAGCAATGACAGAATGAGGCAAATTAAGGAGACGAGTATTGTGTTGAACGACCTCTGACTAACGAAAGACAACATGTTAATGGGGTGGGGCCCCTATCAGCTAGGGCTAGCTAAGGCTTTGCTCACTTCATGCTGCGCAAAGGTCCCACGAAGGTGTCCCACTGCTGCCTGAGCCAGTTGAGCCAAAACGTCATCCAGTCATCATCGTCAACCTTCATAACTGCATAACGTCTATAAGCTGCCCGACCGAACCACATTGAGGAATGTGCAGATTTTGGAATACAATTGTATTCCTAAATTAGAAACCCAGGTCAAAAAGTTCTTATTTAGGGACTTTTAGTATTTATGTGTACAATTTCGATATCTTAAATAAGGTAAATTTGAAAAATCCCCTTATTTAGGAACTAGTCGTATTTTTGATGCAATTTTAAAATGCTTGTAGAAAAAAAACCGGACGGTGAAATGTTTTCTGGTTTTTTGCTTTATGTTCAAGAAAGACCCAACTTTTACATTGTGAAATAAAATTATGCGGTATTTTTTCCTGAAACAAGTTATTGCATATTATATCGAAAAAATATCCAAAAAAGGCACAAAAACCCCTAAATAAGAGCCATTTTCCTTAAATAAGAACCCACTTTTGGAGCTTATTTAAGGGTATGTTCCCTACTGTCATACGTGTCAATGTCAACAAGTCAACACATGCAGACATGTCAATCTGTCAATGGCTGAATGGTGACATGGTGCATGGAACATGTCAATATTGACATCATGTTAATTTTGAGATTGAACACATCAAGTCTAGTTTAGTTTAGTTTAGTTTAATACGCCAAATGCAAATTAAAATTAATACATACAGCACATAAATTCTTATAAAACACAATGAACTGGCAAATCTATAAGGATTCTACGCATATGCGTATATTTCTTTTATGAAGTACTGCAGGTAAGTTACATACATTATAGGTACAAACATATAACATATTACAAACATAAATAAACAATAAACAGATAGTGGGGTTCAAAATTATACGACGTAGATTGTAAGTAAAAATCACAATGTTGATAATTTTACATATTGCAATAAAAAATAAACATAAAAGGCACGTTATGATTAAAATGTTTCTATTAAGAACGATACAGTAAAAACTTCGATGTGTGCAATAATATTAAAAAAAACAAATAAAAAATAATAAAAATAATAAAAAATACCGTGCACTTCATATGAAAATATTAAAAACAAAGAACCTGATATTTATTTAAGTAAAAATTGTAATTACAATGATACAAAAGAAAAATTTAATTTAATATAAGTACCGATGGAATGTAAACTGGGCAGTGGCAACTTGTCTAACTGGTATATCACTATAAATATTCATTTTGGACTTCATGGCACAATCAAGACGATTTTTAAATAAGTTTACACTAGGATTACCATGAAAATCTCGAGCATTAACAACATTCTCATCCAACATATTCCATAAGTTTATCACACGAGACGCAAAACTGTTAGTGTGGAACAGATGTTGACCCGCGGTGTTTCGTTTGTACAATGTCAGTGATGAACCTCTTGTCGAATATGAGTGACGCTGGCTTCTGAGTTCAAAAAAGTTACTATAGTCTACGTTATCAAGTTTGTGAACAAACTTGTATGTTGATATCATATCCGCTCTAGCTCGTCTGTAAATCAGTGTCGGTATTTTAAGTGAACGAAGACGCTCCTCATATGACAGATGCTGTAGTGAAGGTACCATACGGGTTGCGCGGTGTTGCACTTGTTCTATGTGCTCGATATCCTTTTGAAGATACGGTGACCATACAACTGTACCATATTCGAGTAGCGGACGAATTATAGACTTATATAACTTGGTAAACATTATCGGTTCCATAAACGTGAATGTGTGTTTTACTAAGTTAAGAATACGTGTCGCACGAGCAGCAATATTAGAACAATGAGCGGAGAATGACATATTGGAACTAAAAGTAACACCAAGGTCTTTCTCTTCGCATACTGCATCCAGAACTGTGTTAGACATGTAGTATGGCGTTGATGGATTTCTACGACCAAGGTGAAGTATTTTACACTTTGAAAAATTAAACTGTAAGTGCCATTTGTTTGCCCATTCAACAAGCCGGTTTAAGTCTGCTTGCAAGAAGTTGGTGTCGTCCGTACTAGAAATTTGTCTGTATATTTTCGTATCATCTACAAATATCTTACAACAAGATGTGATCATATCAGGAACATCATTAACGAAGATCAAGAATAATATTGGCGCAGTAACAGTCCCCTGAGGAACGCCACTGGTCACCATTCGAGTCCCACTTAATACTCCATTAACCAGTCAGGGAGATCATCAAATTTGAGAATACCTCAAATTTCAAATTATAGACCCAATTTTGGAATTACCTCAAATTTAATACAAGGTTAGGTTAATTCTCTAAATTTGAGTTTTACCCCAAATTTGAATTTCATAGCAGTATAGTCAGAAGTCATAGTTGGCCTAGTTCAGTAGTTGTTAGCTTGTTACTGTATTCAGGTATTGCAAAGGTAAAAAAATAAACTGATGTATGTAGGCCTAGTGTCTGAGTGTTGTGAAATATAATATTTAAAACATATTCAGTATTAGTTTAAAAAGGCTTATGCTTAAAAAGGATACTTACTGGTAGGGGTGCAGTGGGTTGGTGGTGGTATGATCAGATGGTAGACATATAAAACGAAGTACAGAGCTTAAAGAACTTATATTTTTATATTGTTACTTTTTTGCTTGAATATGCCCTAAAACTAGGCCTACTTTTTTCCCTAATGGTACGGTAGGGAAAAAGTTGTCCCCATAATATCTGAATATTGTAACTTTTTGTTGGGCACAGCTTTTGCAAAGTCGGCAACACAGCAACCTGCAATAATATTGAATAATATTGCCACATAATAATGTACCATGTAGAGCCATAATTTTGCATTGATTTTACTTTTTCTCCTGGTAAAAAAAAGTAAAATAAAACATTGGCACTTGTATCAAATAGGGGACCCTCCTACTGTCCTAGCTCCTAATCTGCTAATCCTGAAATCACCTAAACTAAAGTCACTTTCACTTAGTGCCCGGTTACAGGGTTAGCAAAGGAGCAGAGCAGGTTACAGAGGTGAGTTGAAAGAAACCAAAAAACAATAAACAAGAGTTACGAATATTGATATCACCTGCACTAAATTTCAGGATTAGCTGGTGATTTCAGGATTAGCAGGAGGGCTGGAGGGTCACCTATTTGATTTGACACAAGTGCCAAAATATTTATGGTGGAATTTCTAAAATCTCATTGAATGTGTTGATCAAAGCCAAATCCATCCCTACACACTATTGCAATGCAACTTTAGTGCCTGCAAGGTGTACTCCAGAGATGAGATAAAACCTCGAGAATAGGTTAGTGAAAAAGGTTATACTTTTTGCCCAAGTTATAAATGATTCTGGTTCCTCATAAGGTCAAATTAAAAGGATGTATGTATATATATGTATAGTATAAACAAACAGTCACCTAGATTTCTAAAACATTTCCGATGTCTTGATAAGAAAGCAGAGTCTAAAGACTGTTTAAAAGAATAGCGATTAGTGATGTTCCATATGTTAATGACCCTGATAAAGAATAGGTGATGTATGGAACATGCAGACATGGCAGCACGGGCAGATGGGCGGGGCATGGCCTTTGCTTCATAATTTTATATATATGGCCAGGTCATGATTGCATTGGATGTCTGGCTGGGTGGGATATTAAAATAGTCTGCTAGGATGTTGCACATTGTTGTAATGGAGGATCAGGTTTAGATCTTTACATATAAGTTTAAAGCACATTATCAAATTGAACTTTAATTGATGTATTATTGTATACTGCAGTAGTAGGTAGTGGTTCCAACTTTCTCCAGTCGTATAGAATAACTAACAAAAGAATCAAGTCCACATATATTGTATAAACCACGTCAACCTTTGCGGCAACATTTGTCTAGAAATGGGCTCCAAACTGTGGAAGAATGATGGTACAGTATTCCAATTGACAGATAGAGCTAGGGCAGGCGAATATTACATAAGTCTTCAGGCTGTCAGGAGAGGAATGGCTTCATTTGATATACAAAGTTTTAAAGAGGACATCAACAACCAGAGAACATATTTTTTTCCCAAAGATGTGTGATATGAATGATGATGATGAACAGAACAGATGAAGGCCAGAATGTAAACTTCCAAATTCTGGAATTGATTCAACATCTACAAGATATAATAGGCAGCTGTCAGGCTGTATGAGCTTGAATCTCGCAACAGTTATGATTTGGTCCACTGTTCTTCTTACCAACAGTAAGGCTGTAAGGATAGCGAATTTCTCTAGTCTTCTGCATTTTTCTCACCAATCACTAACGGAGTTATAAAGTTATTGACTGTAAGTTGCTATGCTGTAAGGTTAAGCCTACCCTGCATACATGTCATGTCACAGGTTACACTGGTCACCCATTCTCACCAAGCTCTATAAGCACTAAGCAGCAAAGCCTACTGCTACACCCTACTGCTGGCAGGCTGGTGATGTTGTAAAGACTGGCAAAATTTGAGGTTTTGTCTCAAATTTGAGGTTTAACCTCAAATTTCAATTTTCGCCCCCAATAAAAGCATGTTTGCATCGGTGAAATATTTTATTGCATCGATAAAAGTTCTTATTTTACATTATATTTTAACATATTAAAAGTAGAAGTTGCTCCAACAGTTTCCCTAAGTCGCAGCAACACTCGATATTATGAGTCTAAAAATACCTCAAATTTGAACAAAAAACCCCAATTTTCGACAGTCTATTACCAGAATTCGAAATTTGGGGTAACCCCAAAATTGATGATCTCCCTGACTGTTAACCCTAACAGTTTGGGTACGCCCAGTAAGAAAGTTACCTATCCAAACTAAAACGTTGCCCTTTACACCATAACTCTCTAATTTATGCAGTAGCAGGGTGTGTGAGACAGTGTCAAAGGCTCGTCTTAGATCGAGATACACAACATCAGCTCCAAGAGAATGCAGTTCATCTACAAAGTTGCAGAAGTCTTCCACTACTTCTAGTAACTGTGTAACTGTAGAACGGTGAGCACGAGCTCCGTGCTGGGCATCAGTGAAAATATTATTTCCTTCAAAATGACAAATAAGTGCATCACGAATAAACTTCTCACAGACCTTAGCCAAGATACAAGTAAGGGATATGGGACGATAGTAAGTCAAGCAGTCAAGGTCAAGGCTGCAAGGTCAATACAGCAATAGGCTGATAGGATAGGCTGCAGAACTGCAGAATGGACTTACGACCTACGGTAGGCTGTACCTAACTGCCTAATACATAATAGCAGAATAGTACCGTAATAATCTAAATCCAAGGTTATCCTGTCTGCCTGTTATCAAGGTAAGGATGGGCTGGCAGCTGGGTATTAGTACAGTAGTACGTTTGAACGACACTAGCCAAACAAGCCTAAAACCAGATAAATAATGGTACCGGTACCGGTATAGCAGTATTGTGCACCACCTTGCGGATTGCATGGGTATTATTTATTAGCTGGACTGGCTTGGCTACTGCAGTACTGCTAAGACTGTAAGTTTCTGACTAACTGCTGAACTGATTACCGGTACCTAATGCTGTAATGGCAGGCTGCAGGCAGGCGCAGGCGGGTGTTTGAAAAAGGTGGACTGGACACAGAAAACACGGACAACGGACAGACCAATCAGAATTGTATTATGCAAAGCAGTTTGTAGCAATTGGTCTGTCTACCTTTTTCAAGTTTTCGCTTTCTTAGTTACATAATTGGGAATAAGATGTGTGTTTGAAAAAGGTGGACTGGACACTCAGGCACAACAAGCATAGATAACAGTCTGACCAATCAGAAACGTATTAAAGCAACGCTATTTATTAGTGATTGGACTGTCGACCTTTTTCAGGTTTCAATTATTTATCTATAATGGTCATGCTGGAAGCAGCTGTATTAAGACTGCTGCCGGTGTCCTAGGCGTATCTACCCCCCCCCCCCCCCCCCCCGCGCAGATTGCCCTCCTATACACTTACAGTATAATAATAGTAGGTCTAGCGCACCGTACAGCACTTTAACTTGGATTTATTGGTTTATTTTTGTGGTTGGGTTAGTTGGTCAGGCCCAAACCATAATTAAAACTCTCATTAGTAACCCTATAACCTTAAAGTCCCGATGCTCTAATCTAAGAAATTTTGTGGAATTTAGGATCCAAAATATTTAGGGTTGGGGTTACATGACAGTTTTAATTAAGGTTTTGGGCTTCCATTTCCACTTTGAATTAGGGTTTCGTAAGTAGTTAAATAGAGAAATACAAATTAAACACAGCTAATGTAATTGAATATATACAAGTCTAAAATGAGGAAATTTTTTAAATTTTTTCGTAAGACATTCCAAATTCTAAGCTGTACCGAGACCATTTTGGAATTTATATATAATATCAAGAATATAATATAAGAATATAAATAGAATAGAAAGAATATAATATCAATATTTAACTTACAAAGCGTATTAGTCAAAAATCCATTGAAATTCATAGTACATAGGTTCATAGTTCAATAGTATCCATAAGAGTTCAACCAAAGGTGGCTGGCTGGCTATTATACTGGCATAACATTATTTCTGCGTCATGGGATGTTTGTACTAATACCCAATTGGTAAAGATAATATACATGGTGGGATAATTGGTGAATAACATTTAACAAGAAAATAGTCAGTGTCAGTCAATGCCGCGTGAAACTGTATTTGCGTAGTGATAACATATCGAAATTTATCTGATGACGACATGTACTGTACGTTCGAGTACAGTAACCGCCCACGACTTTAAAGTTATTTAATGTTATCAGTGAGACATCACCGAATTATACTTGAGTTTTACAAATATATGTGTGTGTGGAGTCAGAAGCCATTAATAATGACTGAGGGGCCAATATGGCTGTTCTATAGTCCCATTACTAGATTTTACATTCTTAAGAACTAAAGTACGCACACAGGATGTAGCCGTAGAGTTAAAAACAGTTATTATTTTATAATAATATGGATATATCATTCACTATCACATAAGACATAAACTGTAACTGTAAATGGGATGGGCCTATTGTAAAACTCTACCTACAGAGGAACGCACATTATAAATGGAATATAAAAAGACTTACAATGTCTAACTAAAAAATCATATTTATCAACATAATATTATAAGATACAGTTATATACATTTATACACGTCTATTTGGTTAAATGCCTATAAAGATATAGTTAAATGTCTATATAAATATACCAAATACAGTAAAACGCTATAGACTATAGTAATGCGTTTTGTATGCCAACATACAGATACCAGTTTATGTATACGCGAGAAAAAAAAGAGTTAATAAAAGTTTTAGGGGCCTTTAGGGGTTTTATATGCTAACAGTTTAGTAGGTTAGTGCAATGTAATGTAGTTTGTTGACTCTGGATGCCTTCGGGTTATTTTCTTCTCTGTCTTAGTGAATAACGGCCGATTGTAATTGGTTGCGGAATTCCAGATATCCCTTTGATTGAGTTTTTAGCTGTATGACTACTGCCACGCGATTTATCTGGTGAAATAGATTCAGTAAAATGTGAAGGTTTTACACTTTCTTGTCCGGCTTCGGGTACTGATGTCCCAACACCGGGTGAACCTGTCCCAACACCGGGTGAACCTGTCCCCACACCGAGTGAACCTGTCCCAACACCGGGTGAACCTGTCCCAACACCGGGTGAACCTGTCCCAACACCGGGTGAACCTGTCCCAACACCGGGTGAACCTGTCCCAACACCGGGTGAACCTGTCCTAACACTGTGTGAACCTGTCCCAACACCGGGTGAACCTGTCCCAACACTGTGTGAACCTGTCCCAACACCGGGTGAACCTGTCCCAACACCGGGTGAACCTGTCCCAACACCGGGTGAACCTGTCCCAACACTGTGTGAACCTGTCCCAACACCGGGTGAACCTGTCCCAACACCGGGTAAACCTGTCCCAACACCGGGTGAACCTGTCCCAACACCGGGTAAACCTGTCCCAACACCGGGTGAACCTGTCCCAACACCGGCTATAACTGTCTCATCGTTCCCAATTATTTTATCTTCAAGGTAATCTCCAATCTTGAATGCCAAACTTTTCCTCAATAACACTGTGGCCACCACGCCCACGCCCATCACCAAAGCGTCTACGGCGAGATAAACAACCGTAAAGTTAGTTTTGTAGATACAGTTGTAGAAATAGTCCGTTACATCTTGCTCTCGGTCGCAGGCAGGTATACCAAATCCAACGCTCGTAGCAATAGAGATGACCGACGTGCAGACCATGGCTAATAGTGACAGAGTCGTGTACAACCGAAGTACATTAGCCAATCGGGTCGTCGTTAGACTGGTGTAACCGCTGATGACTCGACGTTTTGGTCCCTCGAGAAAGGCCCAAAGTGACATTCCGATTAGCCAAGGACCGATAAACCAATGGACTGTAAATACACTTGGTAGACCCAATAGGACTTGGCACGCTACCACGACTTGGTAAAAAGTCACTAAATGCTCGCGATGTCTCAAAAAGTTAAGCTCTTTACAAATTCTTTCCCTTAATTCTTTTCCCTTTTCGTCAATATCTTTGTTGAGTAGCAGCTCAACCTCATCAGAGTTACTCAACCCGTTATCGCATACAGTTCGTCTTTCGTCCAACTCCCGTCCCTTATGCCGCAAACTGAACCGCGATGAACAGCAGTCGTTGTATCCCAGTTTGACCACTAGATGGAGCAACTGAGCTTTGGCTCTCCATAGTGGATCGTCGTGAGGCACAGAGACCGATAATTTGGGCCCCAGAAACAACGGATTGGAGAAAAAAATAATCATTGTGAAAAGTTATGAAACACGAAGGTATACAAATTATCGTACGCAATAAATAATTAAGTGTTCACCGGTAACCACTAACAATACATGCTACTAACACTGACAGAACTAATATTTAACACATGTAATTTGCTGATTATTTAGCTCTTAACAGGTACTTAGAATACTTTGTGTCTAGCCTAGTGAGGCCAGCAGGCTACTTAACTAACTCTGGCCTACCATATTCCACCCTAGAGCCTAGAGTTCGGTAAATACTCTCTACCTACATGTAACATTAACATTTTTATAACTTGAGGTTGAGAGTGCTAACATCAAATTTGTCACGGTTAATTTCCATTCTGATGAAAAAGTATTTTGAAGGAAACATAGTAACACCACCATGCCCAGTACTAAATGAAAACAAATGGGGAAGACTGATTCTTTTTGGATATAAAATAGGAATATTAGGTGAGAATTTGCAATTATTATTAATGATTTTCGGTTACCAACATAAAATATCCAAACGGCCATAAAATAACATAAACAGTTCGAATACAAAATGTGTATTTATTTTCCAAAAGGATCACATTAACAACGTTCGCATTCATAATAATATTGGCGGCTAATTAATAGCTAGAAAATTAAATATTGGATTAAATAAAACATAATTTACAGCAGATTAAATTAACAAATATATATAAATAAATACATTTAATAACAGTTGAACGACAATAATATTGTAATATATAATGCAATATATAATATGCCTAAACATTACTTACTTACACACCCGTAATGTATAGTTAGTGCCTAAAATCTAAATTGTTTTATAAATGCGAATTTTAGTGCCGTTACATTCAAGTACATTAGTTATTTATCCCTGTCCTTTAGTTAGCCGGCCAAGTACGTCAGATTTTCGCTCCATCCCAGAACTAAAAGGAAACACGTATGTATTAGGTACCATAAGTAATAGTTCGATGTTAACATTACTTCCATCCATGTACATATTTTGCGTTGAGTTATTGTATTATTGTTGTTTGATATTTATTTTATTAATTTATTTAGTGTCATTCTTTCGATCTAGTGTTGTTGGACAATTTGAGTTCTATGGTGTTATTTTAAAATTTATTTGTTGTGTTTATATGATTACAATAAATAAATAGCGGGCGTTGCTTTATATAAAATTAAATTACTACAGAGGCACTCACCATTAACTACATTTTATTTAATGTAAATCAACGTAATGGCGAATTTTCCAACTCAATAGTCAACACATAATAATAAATAAAATATTGCAAAATTAATGATGAATATTTGTGAACACGGTTACTGCACACCTATTTGTGATAAACAAACAATGTTACTGCTACTGTATTGTATATAAATAAATTATTTTAGTAAACCTTGTAAAATAACAGATTACATAAAAAAAATTGTCGGCCTTCAACATCAATAAAAAAAAGTTGACTTACAACAATATAAAATTGTTATTGTATTTGACAATACACGATTTATATTACAAAAAATATACATACGGTATTGTATCATATTATATGCATTAAAAAGCTGGTAAGAAAAAACACAATTATTAATCATCTACATTAACGTTAGTTCTTTTATAAATACAATTAGACAATAATACAGCACAATAAGTTCATCAACATTTATTAGCTGCCATAATAATAATACTATAATGTATTCAAAATTCAAATACCGCATACTGTATATGTAGGTATGCAATATTAATTAATAATAGTATTGGTGACATTCTATTTAACGAGTCACGTCTATATTATGTATATCAATAACAATTATATCAATATATTACAGTCGTAAGCTGAATGAAATATGAATTACCTGTGTGTAGTGTGTAAACCCCACGCCGGCCCCTTACAGCCTTATTTGGACTTGAGTTTAAATATCGTGTACAACACCGCCCCAAATATACTGAGATTTAGACCGATAAAGTTGGCCCAACTGAACATGTAATCGCCACCCACTACCATACCGACGTAGGTTGTAGCTACGTTCTTCATACATCCGACAATGGAAGTAGTCAGAGGAGAATTATAAAATGTACAGAGCATGGTAGCCCAGAGAAGGATTAAACCCGCAACGCAAGTCCCTAGGAAATATATAGCGAAGGAAAGGTTAGACCAGTGGGGGTACTGAGTGGCGGCTGTTAGATCGCCGGAAGTGGAGGAAAGAATGACAACCGGAAGCAACATAAACAATGCATTGTAGAACAGCAAACCGTATTTACCGATATCGTTTGACTGCAGTATTGATTTGGTGTAGACGTTGTTAGCCGCGGAGAATATGTCGCTTAGCAGGATGACGGAATAGGCGACGACGTCAAAGGCTAGGTCGTTTATCGCAGCGACCAACGCGCCTATTACCATGATAACAACAGATAAACAAACCCCAACGGGCATACGATTTCTTAGCAGAACAAATTCGCCAAGTAGAGTTAGTAAGATAGTAAATCTTCTGAGAACAACAAACATAGGAAGACTCACCGCTTTTGTTCCTCTTAAACTCGTCACTAAAGTCCCGAGGTAGAGAAGAGGAAGAGGAAATATTTTATAAGGAATAGACCGGGATAGCTTAGGGAAGTTTACTACTCCTATTAGTTTAAGGAAACCTAGGATGACAACAACCGCTACCATTTGGCCGATACCGAGAAACATGCTGCTGGGGAATTTGTAACCCGTGAGAACAATCTTATTGAGTAGAGTTATTATAAAGGAAGAGACGCCGTAGAACAGTGCCGATCCAATGCAGAAGACAAACGATTTAGAGTCGTCGGAGAATGGTGATTGATCCATTATTACTGTATTACAGGCGTACGGTACAGCGGTACGGTAGGCTACAGTCCTACAGCAGCGCCAGCGGTAGGTTGACCGCTACATACTGACATAGGCCTACTATTGGCCTTTAAATCTATAAATCCATGCTGCCATGTAGTTAGCAGGCTGGCAGGTTAGTTAGTCAGTCAGTCAGTTAGTAAGAGTACCGGTACTATGATCAGACTATTACAGTATTATCAGATTATCTATAAGCAGTACAGAGATAGGGCCTACCTACTCCAGTACTCCTACCAGCCTACTGCCTACAGCTACAGTCGCAGTGAGTGCAACAGTCTGACAGTGCAGCAGCAGCAGTGTGTGCCTGGTAAATATGGCCGTCAGCGCTGCGCCACTGCAGCACTGAGCAACATTAATTTTCGGGAATAATTTCTCCATAGACTGAAAGAGAGGCCTATCCCAAGGACTACAACTACTGAAGCAGCTCTGCTTCAGTGGTCCTTGTCCTAGCCTCTATCTGTCTATTAGACTGATAGACTGATAGAAGCTCTTGTGTAGGTGGCTTATTTTCGTAGCAGTGTAGGCCTATAGCCTGTATAGCTTAGTAGGCTGTAAGGTCGTACTATACAGTCTGACAGTATACATAGCATAGAGATCGCTATGTTCCAGAATATACACTACCGGTAACAGGATAACACTGTAAGAGCTTAATTATTAATGTTAGGCCTACAGAATTATTATATCTGATTGTGTTACCTTGTTACCGAACCACGACCACCACCATGCTGGGTGATTAGTTTGCTTAGGCCCGGGAGGGGGGGGGGGGGGGGGGGGTCGCTACACCTACAGTACCTGGTGGCGTTGGTAATTAATTATAAAAGGATGGAGGATGGAGTAGAGTTGAGTCACATGTATGGTGGCTGATTTAGGCCCCATTTAATTTCTAAATTACGTTGTTCAGGGAATTAAGAAAACAGAAACAAAATAAACTAAATTAAGTAAATTCTGTTTCGATTGATTGAAAAAATAAATTAAGTACCCGGTAAATTCTAATTGGTTGAAAAAATAAATAAACTAAATTAAGTAAATTCTGATTGGTTGAATTTATAAATAAACTAAATTAAGCAGATTTCTGATTGGTAGCAAAAATAAATAAAATAAATTAAGGGGTTATTCGTCAGTATACTGTAGAATGCCGGTACCACTACTACAGTACTACAGTTTTTTAACTGTAGTAACTGTTTTTAAACCTTGTAAACCATGTTGGTGCCCATCATACAGCCACATACCGCAGTCTGCAGTACCACATAACGGCCTACAGTGCTACAGTCAGACTGTATAATTTTATTTGTCGTTTATTTCAACCAATCAGAATTAACGTAATTTATTTTATTTATTTTTTCAACCAATCAGAATTTACTTTTTAGTATTTATTTTTTCAACCAACCAGAAACCGATAATAATGGCAAATAGTGTCATTGTCGTCGTTGTTGTTAACATGTTGTTGTTGACATGCTAATATACCGGTACAGTATGTATTATACCATTTGCGTATTTTTTTTTAAGAAGGTGATCGGTTCGCAGTTCTCCAGTCGCCCGCCAGAGGGCTAAATGTCTGAAAGTGTAAACCTTCCACAGTTTCCTTGATCTTAATCTCTGTTGAAGCTGAAACTTGGCATAAATGTACTAGAAAACTGGATGCTTCCTTGTTGGACGGTACTCCATCTATGTACACTTCTACGGTATTAGTTTGCAGCTAGAAGCTGAGAAGGTCGAAATATCTGAAATTGAAAACCTTCTCTCATTTCGTTATTTGATATCCGTTCAAACTGAAGCTTGGCAGATAAACATGCTAGACCGTAGACCATCCATAGGCCTGCATGTCAAACACTATTAACCAACAAGACCCCTAACAGACAAGACCTCATTTGTTTATTACCGGTAACAATACACATGGGTTCATTTGTTTATTACCGGTAACAATACACATGGGTTCATTTGTTTATTACCGGTAACAATACACATGGGTTAATTTGTTTATTACCGGTAACAATACACATGGGTTCATTTGTTTATTACCGGTAACTTGTTTATAACCAGTAACAATACACATTGGTTCATTTGTTTATTACCGGTAACAATACACATGGGTTCATTTGTTTTTTAGCGGTAACAATAGGCCTACACATGGGTTCATTTGTTTATTACCGGTAACAATACACATGGTTTCATTTATTTATTACCAGTAACAATACACATGGGTTCATTTGTTTATTATCGGTAACAGTACAAACTGATTCAATTGTTTATTACCGGTAACAATACACATGGGTTCATTTGTTTATTATACGTAACAGTACAAACGCATTCATTTGTTTATTACCGGTTACAATACACATGGGTTCATTTGTTTATTACCGGTAACTTGTTTATTACAGTAACAATACACATTGGTTCATTTGTTTATTACCGGTAACAATACATATGGGTTCATTTGTTTATTACCGGTAACAATACACACGGGTTTATTTGTTTATTACCGGTAACTTGTTTATTACCAGTAACAATACACTTGGTTCATTTGTTTATTACCGGTAACAATACACATGGGTTCATTTGTTTTTTACCGGTAACAATAGGCATACACACGGGTTCATTTGTTTATGACCGGTAACAATACACATGGTTTCATTTATTTATTACCAGTAACAATACACATGGATTCATTTGTTTATTACCGGTAACAATACACGTGGGTTCATTTGTTTATTACCAGTAACTTGTTTAGTACTGGTAACAATACACATGGGTTCATTTGTTTATTACCGGTAACAATACATATGGGTTCATTTGTTTGTTACCAGTAACAATAGGCCTACACACGGGTTCATTTGTTTATTACCGGTAACAATACACATTGTTTCATTTGTTTATTACCAGTAACAATAGCCTACATGCGGGTTCATTTGTTTATTACAAGTAACAATACACGCGGGTTCATTTGTTTGGTACAGGTAACAGTACACACGGGTTCATTTGTTTATTACCGGTAACAATACACATGGGTACATTTGTTTGTTAACTGTAACAATAGGCCTACACACGTGGTTCATTTGTTTATTACCGGTAACAATACACATGGTTTTATTTGTTTATTACCAGTAACAATACACACGGGTTCATTTATTTATTACCGGTAACAATACACGCGGGTTCATTTGTTTAGTACCGGTAACAATACCCATGGTTTCATTTGTTTATTACCGGTAACAATTCAAATGGCTTTATTTGTTTATTACCAGTAACAATACACATGGGTTCATTTGTTTATTACCGGTAACAATACACATGGGTTCATTTGTTTGGTACTGGTAACAATAGGCCTACACACGGGTTCATTTGATTATTACCAGTGACAATACACATGGGTTCATTTGTTTGGTACCAGTACCAATAGGCCTACACACGGGTTCATTTGTTTATTACCAGTAACAATACACATGGGTTCATTTGTTTATTACTGGTAACAATACACACGGGTTCATTTCTTTATTACCGGTAACAATACACATGGTTTCATTTGTTTATTACCGGTAACAATACACACGGGTTCATTTCTTTATTACCGGTAACAATACACATGGTTTCATTTGTTTATTACCGGTAACAATACACATGGGTTCATTTGTTTATTACTGGTAACAATGCAAATGGGTTCATTTGTTTATTACTGGTAACAATACACGCGGGTTCATTTGTTTATTACCATTAACAATACAAGCGGGTTCATTTCTTTATTACCGGTAACAATAGCCTACACGCAGGTTCATTTGTTTATTACCGGTAACAGTACACACGGGTTCATTTGTTTATTACCAGTAACAATACATGCGGGTTCATTTGTTTATTATCGGTAACAGTACACACGGGTTCGTTTGCTTATTACTGGTAACAATACATGCGGGTTCATTTGTTTATTATTGGTAACAGTACACATGGGTACATTTGTTTATTACTGGTAACAATACACACGGGTTTATTTGTTTATTACCGGTAACAATTCACACGGGTTCATTTGTTTATTACCGGTAACAATACACATGGGTTACTTTGTTTGGTACCGGTAACAATAGGCCTACACACGGGTTCATTTGTTTATTACCGGTAACAATACACATGGGTTCATTTTTTTGGTACCGGTAACAATAGCCTACACGCGGGTTCATTTGTTTATTATCGCTAACAATACATGCAGGTTCATTTGTTTATTACCGGTAACAGTACACACGGGTTCATTTGTTTATTACCAGTAACAATACATGCGGGTTCATTTGTTTATTATCGGTAACAATACACACGGGTTCATTTGTTTATTACCAGTATCAATACATGCGGGTTCATTTGTTTATTATCGGTAACAGTACACACGGGTTCATTTGTATATTACCTGTAACAATACTTGCGGGTTCATTTCTTTATTACCGGTAACAATACACATGGGTTCATTTGTTTGTTACCAGTAACAATAGGACTACACACGGGTTCATTTGTTTATTACCGGTAACAATACACATTGTTTCATTTGTTTATTACCGGTAACAATAGCCTACATGCGGGTTCATTTGTTTATTACCGGTAACAATACACGAGGGTTCCTTTGTTTGTTACCGGTAACAGTACACACGGGTTCATTTGTTTATTACCGGTAACAATACACATGGGTACATTTGTTTGTTACCTGTAACAATAGGCCTACACACGTGGTTCATTTGTTTATTACCGGTAACAATACACATGGTTTCATTTGTTTATTACCAGTAACAATACACACGGGTTCATTTGTTTATTACCGGTAACAATACATGCAGGTTCATTTGTTTATTACCAGTAACAATACCCATGGTTTCATTTATTTATTACCGGTAACAATTCAAATGGCTTCATTTGTTTATTACCAGTAACAGTACACATGGGTTCATTTGTTTATTACCGGTAACAATACACATGGATTCATTTGTTTGGTACCGGTAACAATAGGCCTACACACGGGTTCATTTGATTATTACCAGTGACAATACACATGGGTTCATTTGTTTGGTACCAGTACCAATAGGCCTACACACGGGTTCATTTGTTTATTACCAGTAACAATACACATGGGTTCATTTGTTTATTACTGGTAACAATACACACGGGTTCATTTCTTTATTACCGGTAACAATACACATGGTTTCATTTGTTTATTACCGGTAACAATACACACGGGTTCATTTCTTTATTACCGGTAACAATACACATGGTTTCATTTGTTTATTACCGGTAACAATACACATGGGTTCATTTGTTTATTACTGGTAACAATGCAAATGGGTTCATTTGTTTATTACTGGTAACAATACACGCGGGTTCATTTGTTTATTACCATTAACAATACAAGCGGGTTCATTTGTTTATTACCGGTAACAATAGCCTACACGCGGGTTCATTTGTTTATTATCGGTAATAATACACGCGGGTTCATTTGTTTATTACCGGTAACAGTACACACGGGTTCATTTGTTTATTACCAGTAACAATACATGCGGGTTCATTTGTTTACTATCGGTAACAGTACACACGGGTTCGTTTGCTTATTACTGGTAACAATACATGCATGCGGGTTCATTTGTTTATTATTGGTAACAGTACACATGGGTTCATTTGTTTATTACTGGTAACAATACACACGGGTTCATTTGTTTATTACCGGTAACAATACACATGGGTTACTTTGTTTGGTACCGGTAACAATAGGCCTACACACGGGTTCATTTGTTTATTACCGGTAACAATACACATGGGTTCATTTTTTTGGTACCGGTAACAATAGCCTACACGCGGGTTCATTTGTTTATTATCGCTAACAATACACGCGGGTTCATTTGTTTATTACCGGTAACAGTACACACGGGTTCATTTGTTTATTACCAGTAACAATACATGCGGGTTCATTTGTTTATTATCGGTAACAATACACACGGGTTCATTTGTTTATTACCAGTATCAATACATGCGGGTTCATTTGTTTATTTTCGGTAACAGTACACACGGGTTCATTTGTTTATTACCTGTAACAATACTTGCGGGTTCATTTGTTTATTACCGGTAACAATACACATGGGTTCATTTGTTTGTTACCAGTAACAATAGGACTACACACGGGTTCATTTGTTTATTACCGGTAACAATACACATTGTTTCATTTGTTTATTACCGGTAACAATAGCCTACATGCGGGTTCATTTGTTTATTACCGGTAACAATACATGCAGGTTCATTTGTTTATTACCAGTAACAATACCCATGGTTTAATTTATTTATTACCGGTAACAATTCAAATGGCTTCATTTATTTATTACCAGTAACAATACACATGGGTTCATTTGTTTATTACCGGTAACAATACACATGGATTCATTTGTTTGGTACCGGTAACAATAGGCCTACACACGGGTTCATTTGTTTATTACCAGTAACAATACACATGGGTTCATTTGTTTGGTACCGGTAACAATAGGCCTACACACGGGTTCATTTGTTTATTACCAGTGACAATACACATGGGTTCATTTGTTTGGTACCAGTAACAATAGGCATACACACAGGTTCATTTGTTTATTACCAGTAACAATACACATGGGTTCAATTTTTTATTACCGGTAACAATACACATGGGTTCATTTCTTTATTACCGGTAACAATACACATGGTTTCATTTGTTTATTACCGGTAACAATACACATGGGTTCATTTGTTTATTACTGGTAACAATGCACATGGGTTCATTTGTTTATTACCGGTAACAATACATGCGGGTTCATTTGTTTATTACCGTTAACAATACAAGCGGGTTCATTTGTTTATTACCGGTAACAATAGCCTTCACGCGGGTTCATTTGTTTATTATCAGTAATAATACACGCGGGTTCATTTGTTTATTACCGGTAACAGTACACACGGTTTAATTTGTTTATTACTGGTAACAATACATGCGTGTTCATTTGTTTATTATCGGTAACAATACAAGCGGGTTCATTTGTTTATTACCGGTAACAATACACATGGGTTCATTTGTTTATTACCGGTAACAATATACACGGGTTCATTTGTTTATTACCGGTAACAATTCACACGGGTTCATTTGTTTATTACTGGTAACAATACACACGGGTTCATTTGTTTATTACCAGTAACAATACACTGGGTTCTTTTGTTTATTACTGGTAACAATTCAAATGGCTTCATTTGTTTATTACCAGTAACAATACACATGGGTTCTTTTGTTTATTACCGGTAACAATACGCATGGGTTAATTTGTTTGGAACCGGTAACAATAGGCCTACACACGGGTTCATTTGTTTATTACCGGTAACAATACACATGGGTTCATTTTTTTGGCACCTGTAACAATAGGCCTACACACGGGTTCATTTGTTTATTACTGGTAACAATACACACGGGTTCATTTCTTTATTACCGGTAACAATACACATGGGTTCATTTGTTTAATACCGGTAACAATACACGCGGGTTCATTTGTTTATTACCGGTAACATTACACATGGGTTAATTTGTTTATTACTGGTAACAACTCAAACGGCTTCATTTGTTTATTACCAGTAACAATACACGCGGGTTCATTTGTTTATTATCAGTAACAATACACACGGGTTCATTTGTTTATTACCAGTAACAATACCCATTATTTCATTTGTTTATTACTGGTAACAATACATGCGGGTTCATTTGTTTATTATCGGTAACAATACACATGGGTTAATTTGTTTGTTACCATTAACAATACAAGCGGGTTCATTTGTTTATTACCGGTAACAATAGCCTATACGCGGGTTCATTTGTGTATTATCGGTAATAATACACGCGGGTTTATTTGTTTATTACCAGTAACAATACACACGGGTTCATTTGTTTATTACCAGTAACAATACACATGATTTCATTTGTTTATTACTGGTAACAATACACATGGATTCTTTTGTTTAATACTGGTAACAATTCAAATGGCTTCATTTGTTTATTACCAGTAACAATACACATGGGTTCTTTTGTTTATTACCGGTAACAATACACATGGGTTAATTTATTTGGAACCGGTAACAATAGGCCTACACACGGGTTCATTTGTTTATTACCGGTAACAATACACATGGGTTCATTTTTTTGGCACCGGTAACAATAGTCCAACACACGGGTTCATTTGTTTATTACCGGTAACAATACACACGGGTTCATTTGTTTATTACCAGTAACAATTCCCATGATTTCATTTGTTTATTACTGGTAACAATACAAGCGGGTTCATTTGTTTATTACCGGTAACAATAGCCTACACGCGGGTTCATTTGTTTATTATCGGTAACAATACAAGCGGTTTCATTTGTTTATTACCGGTAACAATACACATAGGTTCATTTGTTTAATACCGGTAACAATACACGCGGATTCATTTGTTTATTACCAGTAACAATTCCCATGATTTCATTTGTTTATTACTGGTAACAATACAAGCGTGTTCATTTGTTTATTACCGGTAACAATAGCCTACACGCGGGTTCATTTGTTTATTATCGGTAACAATACAAGCGGTTTCATTTGTTTATTACTGGTAACAATACACATGGTTTCATTTGTTTATTACCAGTAACAATACACGCGGGTTCATTTGTTTATTATCAGTAACAATACACACAGGTTCATTTGTTTATTACCAGTAACAATACCCATGATTTCATTTGTTTATTATTGGTAACAATACATGCGGGTTCATTTGTTTATCATCGGTAACAATACACATGGGTTAATTTGTTTGTTACCGTTAACAATACAAGCGGGTTAATTTGTTTATTACCGGTAACAATAGCCTACAAGCGGGTTCATTTGTTTATTATCGGTAATAATACACGCGGGTTCATTTGTTTATTACCAGTAACAATACCCATGGTTTCATTTGTTTATTACCGGTAACAATACCCATGATTTCATTTGTTTATTACTGGTAACAATACATGCGGGTTCATTTGTTTTTTATCGGTAACAATACACATGGGTTAATTTGTTTGTTACCGTTAACAATACAAGCGGGTTCATTTGTTTATTACCAGTAACAATAGCCTACACGTGGGTTCATTTGTTTATTATCGGCAATAATACACGCTGGTTTATTTGTTTATTACCAGTAACAATACACACGGGTTCATTTGTTTATTACCAGTAACAATACACATGATTTCATTTGTTTATTACTGGTAACAATACAAGCGGGTTCATTTGTTTATTACCGGTAACAATAGCCTACACGCGGGTTCATTTGTTTATTATCGGTAATAATACACGCGGGTTCATTTATTTATTACCAGTAACAATACCCATGATTTCATTTGTTTATTATCGGTAACAGTACAAACGGGTTCATTTGTTTATTATCGGTAACAATACATGCGGGTTCATTTGTTTATTACCGTTAACAATACAAGCGGGTTCATTTGTTTATTACCGGTAACAATACACATGATTTCATTTGTTTATTACTGGTAACAATACAAGCGGGTTCATTTGTTTATTACCGGTATCAATAGCCTGCACGCGGGTTCATTTGTTTATTACCGGTAACAATACCCATGATTTCATCTGTTTATTACTGGTAACAATACATGCGGGTTCATTTGTTTATTATCGGTAACAGTACAAACGGGTTCATTTGTTTATTATCGGTAACAGTACAAACGGGTTCATTTGTTTATTACCGGTAACAATACACACTGGTTCATTTGTTTATTACTGGTAACAATACATGCGGGTTAATTTGTTTATTACCGGTAACAGTACAAGCGGTTTCATTTGTTTATTACCGGTAACAATACATGCGGGTTCATTTGTTTATTATCGGTAACAGTACAAACGGGTTCATTTGTTTATTATCGGTAACAGTACAAACGGGTTCATTTGTTTATTACCGGTAAGAATACACACGGGTTCATTTGTTTATTATCGGTAACAGTACAAACGGGTTCATTTGTTTATTACCGGTAACAATACATGCGGGTTCATTTGTTTATTATCGTTAACAGTACAAACGGGTTCATTTGTTTATTACCGGTAACAATACATGCGGGTTCATTTGTTTATTATCGGTAACAGTACAAACGGGTTCATTTGTCTATTATCGGTAACAGTACAAACGGGTTCATTTGTTTATTACCGGTAACAATACACACGGGTTCATTTGTTTATTATCGGTAGCAGTACAAACGGGTTCATTTGTTTATTACCGGTAACAATACACACGGGTTCATTTGTTTATTACTGGTAACAATACATGCGGGTTCATTTGTTTATTACCGGTAACAGTACAAGCGGGTTCATTTGTTTATTACCGGTAACAATACATGCGGGTTCATTTGTTTATTATTGGTAACAGTACAAACGGGTTCATTTGTTTATTATCGGTAACAGTACAAACGGGTTCATTTGTTTATTACCGGTAACAATACACACGGGTTCATTTGTTTATTACTGGTAACAATACATGCGGGTTCATTTGTTTATTACCAGTAACAGTACACACGGGTTCATTTGTTTATTACCAGTAACAATACATGCGGGTTCATTTGTTTATTATCGGTAACAATACACACGGGTTCATTTGTTTATTACCAGTATCAATACATGGGGGTTCATTTGTTTATTATCGGTAACAGTACAGACGGGTTCATTTGTATATTACCTGTAACAATACTTGCGGGTTCATTTGTTTATTACCGGTAACAATACACATGGGTTCATTTGTTTGTTACCAGTAACAATAGGACTACACACGGGTTCATTTGTTTATTACCGGTAACAATACACATTGTTTCATTTGTTTATTACCGGTAACAATAGCCTACATGCGGGTTCATTTGTTTATTACCGGTAACAATACACGAGGGTTCATTTGTTTGTTACCGGTAACAGTACACACGGGTTCATTTGTTTATTACCAGTAACAATACACATGGGTACATTTGTTTGTTACCTGTAACAATAGGCCTACACACGTGGTTCATTTGTTTATTACCGGTAACAATACACATGGTTTCATTTGTTTATTACCAGTAACAATACACACGGGTTCATTTGTTTATTACCGGTAACAATACATGCAGGTTCATTTGTTTATTACCAGTAACAATACCCATGGTTTCATTTATTTATTACCGGTAACAATTTAAATGGCTTCATTTGTTTATTACCAGTAACAATACACATGGGTTCATTTGTTTATTACCGGTAACAATACACATGGATTCATTTGTTTGGTACCGGTAACAATAGGCCTACACACGGGTTCATTTGATTATTACCAGTGACAATACACATGGGTTCATTTGTTTGGTACCAGTACCAATAGGCCTACACACGGGTTCATTTGTTTATTACCAGTAACAATACACATGGGTTCATTTGTTTATTACTGGTAACAATACACACGGGTTCATTTCTTTATTACCGGTAACAATACACATGGTTTCATTTGTTTATTACTGGTAACAATACACACGGGTTCATTTCTTTATTACCGGTAACAATACACATGGTTTCATTTGTTTATTACCGGTAACAATACACATGGGTTCATTTGTTATTACTGGTAACAATGGAAATGGGTTCATTTGTTTATTACTGGTAACAATACACGCGGGTTCATTTGTTTATTACCATTAACAATACAAGCGGGTTCATTTGTTTATTACCGGTAACAATAGCCTACACGCGGGTTCATTTGTTTATTATCGGTAATAATACACGTGGGTTCATTTGTTTATTACCGGTAACAGTACACACGGGTTCATTTGTTTATTACCAGTAACAATACATGCGGGTTCATTTGTTTATTATCGGTAACAGTACACACGGGTTCGTTTGCTTATTATCGGTAATAATACACGTGGGTTCATTTGTTTATTACCGGTAACAGTACACACGGGTTCATTTGTTTATTACCAGTAACGATACATGCGGGTTCATTTGTTTATTATCGGTAATAATACACGTGGGTTCATTTGTTTATTACCGGTAACAGTACACACGGGTTCATTTGTTTATTACCAGTAACAATACATGCGGGTTCATTTGTTTATTATCGGTAACAGTACACACGGGTTCGTTTGCTTATTACTGGTAACAATACATGCGGGTTCATTTGTTTATTATTGGTAACAGTACACATGGGTTCATTTGTTTATTACTGGTAACAATACACACGGGTTCATTTGTTTATTACCGGTAACAATTCACACGGGTTCATTTGTTTATTACCGGTAACAATACACATGGGTTACTTTGTTTGGTACCGGTAACAATAGGCCTACACACGGGTTCATTTGTTTATTACCGGTAACAATACACATGGGTTCATTTGTTTGGTACTGGTAACAATAGCCTACACGCGGGTTCATTTGTTTATTATCGCTAAAAATACACGCGGGTTCATTTGTTTATTACCGGTAACAATACCCATGATTTAATTTGTTTATTACTGGTAACAATACATGCGGGTTCATTTGTTTATTACCGGTAACAATTCACCCGGGTTCATTTGTTTATTACCGGTAACAATACACACGGGTTCATTTGTTTATTACCAGTAACAATACACTGGGTTCTTTTGTTTATTACTGGTATCAATTCAAATGGCTTCATTTGTTTATTACCAGTAACAATACACATGGGTTCTTTTGTTTATTACCGGTAACAATATGCATGGGTTAATTTGTTTGGAACCAGTAACAATAGGCCTACACACGGGTTCATTTGTTTATTACCGGTAACAATACACATGGGTTCATTTTTTTGGCACCTGTAACAATAGGCCTACACACGGGTTCATTTGTTTATTACCGGTAACAATACACACGGGTTCATTTCTTTATTACCGGTAACAACTCAAATGGCTTCATTTGTTTATTACCAGTAACAATACACGCGGGTTCATTTGTTTATTATCAGTAACAATACACACGAGTTCATTTGTTTATTATCGTTAACAGTACAAATGGGTTCATTTGTTTAATACCGGTAACAATACACGCGGGTTCATTTGTTTATTACCGGTAACATTACACATGGGTTAATTTGTTTATTACTGGTAACAACTCAAATGGCTTCATTTGTTTATTACCAGTAACAATACACGCGGGTTCATTTGTTTATTATCAGTACCAATACACACGAGTTCATTTGTTTATTACCAGTAACAATACACATGGGTTCATTTGTTTATTACCAGTAACAATACACATTATTTCATTTGTTTATTACTGGTAACAATACATGCGGGTTCATTTGTTTATTATCGGTAACAATACACATAGGTTCATTTGTTTAATACCGGTAACAATACACGCGGATTCATTTGTTTATTACCAGTAACAATTCCCATGATTTCATTTGTTTATTACTGGTAACAATACAAGCGGGTTCATTTGTTTATTACCGGTAACAATAGCCTACACGCGGGTTCATTTGTGTATTATCGGTAATAATACACGCGGGTTTATTTGTTTATTACCAGTAACAATACACACGGGTTCATTTGTTTATTACCAGTAACAATACACATTATTTCATTTGTTTATTACTGGTAACAATACATGCGGGTTCATTTGTTTATTATCGGTAACAATACACATGGGTTAATTTGTTTGTTACCGTTAACAATACAAGCGGGTTCATTTGTTTATTACCGGTAACAATAGCCTACACGCGGGTTCATTTGTGTATTATCGGTAATAATACACGCGGGTTTATTTGTTTATTACCAGTAACAATACACACGGGTTCATTTGTTTATTACCAGTAACAATACACATGATTTCATTTGTTTATTACTGGTAACAATACACATGGGTTCTTTTGTTTAATACTGGTAACAATTCAAATGGCTTCATTTGTTTATTACCAGTAACAATACACATGGGTTCTTTTGTTTATTACCGGTAACAATACACATGGGTTAATTTATTTGGAACTGGTAACAATAGGCCTACACACGTGGTTCATTTGTTTATTACCGGTAACAATACACATGGGTTCATTTTTTTGGCACCTGTAACAATAGGCCTACACACGGGTTCATTTGTTTATTACCGGTAACAATACACATGGGTTCATTTTTTTGGCACCGGTAACAATAGTCCAACACACGGGTTAATTTGTTTATTACTGGTAACAATACACACGGGTTGATTTCTTTATTACCGGTAACAATACACATAGGTTCATTTGTTTAATACCGGTAACAATACACGCGGGTTCATTTGTTTATTACCAGTAACAATTCCCATGATTTCATTTGTTTATTACTGGTAACAATACAAGCGGGTTCATTTGTTTATTACCGGTAACAATAGCCTACACGCGGGTTCATTTGTTTATTATCGGTAACAATACAAGCGGTTTCATTTGTTTATTACCGGTAACAATACACATGGTTTCATTTGTTTATTACCAGTAACAATACACGCGGGTTCATTTGTTTATTATCAGTAACAATACACACGGGTTCATTTGTTTATTACCAGTAACAATACCCATGATTTCATTTGTTTATTACTGGTAACAATACATGCGGGTTCATTTGTTTATCATCGGTAACAATACACATGGGTTAATTTGTTTGTTACCGTTAACAATACAAGCGGGTTAATTTGTTTATTACCGGTAACAATAGCCTACACGCGGGTTCATTTGTTTATTATTGGTAATAATACACGCGGGTTCATTTGTTTATTACCAGTAACAATACCCATGGTTTCATTTGTTTATTACCGGTAACAATACCCATGATTTCATTTGTTTATTACTGGTAACAATACATGCGGGTTCATTTGTTTTTTATCGGTAACAATACACACGGGTTCATTTGTTTATTACCAGTAACAATACATGCGGGTACATTTGTTTATTACCAGTAACAATACATGCGGGTTCATTTGTTTATTACCGGTAACAGTACACACGGGTTCATTTGTTTAATACTGGTAACAATACATGCGGGTTCATTTGTTTATTACCGGTAACAATACATGCGGGTTCATTTGTTTATTACCGGTAACAGTACAAACGGGTTCATTTGTTTATTATCGGTAATAATACACGCGGGTTCATTTGTTTATTACCAGTAACAATACCCATAATTTCATTTGTTTATTACCAGTAACAATACACGCGGGTTCATTTGTTTATTATCAGTAACAATACCCATAATTTCATTTGTTTATTACCAGTAACAATACACGCGGGTTCATTTGTTTATTATCAGTAACAATACACACGGGTTCATTTGTTTATTACCAGTAACAATACCCATGATTTCATTTGTTTATTACTGGTAACAATACATGCGGGTTCATTTGTTTATCATCGGTAACAATACACATGGGTTAATTTGTTTGTTACCGTTAACAATACAAGCGGGTTAATTTGTTTATTACCGGTAACAATAGCCTACACGCGGGTTCATTTGTTTATTATTGGTAATAATACACGCGGGTTCATTTGTTTATTACCAGTAACAATACCCATGGTTTCATTTGTTTATTACCGGTAACAATACCCATGATTTAATTTGTTTATTACTGGTAACAATACATGCGGGTTCATTTGTTTTTTATCGGTAACAATACACACGGGTTCATTTGTTTATTACCAGTAACAATACATGCGGGTACATTTGTTTATTACCAGTAACAATACATGCGGGTTCATTTGTTTATTACCGGTAACAATACATGCGGGTTCATTTGTTTATTACCGGTAACAGTACACACGGGTTCATTTGTTTAATACTGGTAACAATACATGCGGGTTCATTTGTTTATTACCGGTAACAATACATGCGGGTTCATTTGTTTATTATCGGTAACAGTACAAACGGGTTCATTTGTTTATTACCGGTAACAATACACACGGGTTCATTTGTTTATTAATAATAATAAATGAATTGTTGTGGGGTGAGTGACGGTTAGTTAAATATATAATGTAGATAGGACAATATGATAATGCTCTCCATAGCGAAAAATATCAACCGACCCTGTTGGGGCTCGAACCCGGTACCTTCCTTTGAGTGATTAGTTGGCCTAAATATGATATCCCACTCCATAGTGAAATCTTCATCCGATCTGGTAGCTCAGTACACACACCCGGCTGATGATAACCGTAAGTTTGAAACCTAGGTACCGGGTTCGAGCCCCAACAGGGTCGGTTGATATTTTTCGCTATGGAGAGCATTATCATATTGTCCTATCTACATTATACATTTGTTTATTACTGGTAACAATACATGCGGGTTCATTTGTTTATTACCGGTAACAGTAAAAGCGGGTTCATTTGTTTATTACCGGTAACAATACACATGGGTTAATTTGTTTGTTACCGGTAACAATACACACGGGTTCATTTGTTTATTACCGGTAACAATACACACGGGGTTTTTTTTTTTTTTAAAAATGAAGTTGTATGACCACCTCCTGGTCACTTATGCCTATTTTTTGTTTCCTTGCGTAATATACTGTTGGCCTAGTTCTGGGACAGAAATGACTCGTCACAGTTTAATGTTGGCCTACTGTTTATCAAAAGCACTATATTATAATTATTCTCCCTTTTCTGCGGTAGGCGGGTGGCTTGCTGTTTGGTCCCGGCACTAACTTTTGAAATTCATCAAATAACGGCGGATTGCGCTCATGTAAATAATACCAGGTTTCCACTTTCTCGAAATTTTATTGAATTTTATAATATTAAAAAAAACAACATTGTGTTGTAGGTCCATAACAATGCTATTGTTATTTAGCATTGTTGCTATTGTGTTCAGCCAACGTGGGGAAGGCCAAACAGCAACTAAAATGGGAATTGGAAAATCTCCCTCTAGCAGCGATTGGCGGAATTAAATATTTCACCAAAAACACAACGTCCTATGTACTATCCCTTGATATTTAACCTAATATTTTGAAACCGACTTTTTTAGACTCAGCACATTCGAATCTACAAAAATTCGCAATAATATTTGAATTTGACAGTTTGAAAACGAGCTATAAATTATCACATTACGATGAGAAATCACTGTGTAGGCCTATTATTAAAAAAAAATCTAAGTGTAATCCTTCCCGCTTAAACCTGTATGCCTGGGGTCTGTTCATTAGTTAGTTCTGTTTCAGGCACTATGGCTGCACACAACCTTATACTAAAATTATTTATCAATATTGGGGTTGTGGGGGTCGTTGAATTCATTTCCAAGGTCAGAAGGTTTGTCTGTCTGTCTTCTTAAATATTGACGGAAAGCGATAACCCGAAAACTAAAAAAATATCTAGCTAAGCTGTATTACGATTTGAAACCCTCATTAAATTCTGCATCAGATGAAAATTAATAATCTAAAAATGTGAAAATTGTACTCGGAAATTTATTTACATTTGGTACACATATCTACAGAATAATTATTCGAAATTTTACATAAATTAACAGAATTTATGCAAAAAAAATATTAAATGCAAAGGCTTTTAGAGGGATGGTCATCAAGTGCCCAAAATTTCATAATTTCGCACAATGGCATGCTAATTCTACCCTATGACCATAATATTGATATACTCATTACTCATGCTCAAAAATTATTAAAAAAAAACTTATTTTTTGCAATATTTTTGACAGGTTTTTCCATTTTTGACCAAAAATTTACGCATTTTGTTAAATAAAATGTCTTTAGACTGGGTAGTTCTTGTTCTTGTCAAGAGTTGAGCCGTTCAAAAACACGATGTGGTTATGTGTGTATAACCATCCAATGATATCTCAAAAACTCAAGCAGGTGCGCAACAATTTTTAACGCGACTATTTATCAATTAGTATATAGTTGTTGAATAAAAAAGTTGGGAACGATTCTCTGTGCGATATTCGAAATATTAGCATATTATCAATATTATGGAACGCGAAATGAAATACCCACAACTACTACTTTGTCAGCTGAACAACATTTCACTACTGTTAATGTGAATGTGTTGTTGTTAATTTGAGTTACGTACTACATTATTATTATATTATTATAGTTATATCTCTATTCAGTCAGTTAGTGTAATGTCAAGCAGTAATACTGTCATAATACTGTCATCAACTTAGGCTAAGCTCAATTGTAATGTTAAGGCTTAGTAGGTTTTGTATATCTGGGACGTTTACAACAGCTGTCGATTAAACTAACAAAACCATAAAACTGAACCAGGGTGGCTGCCAGCCGGGTACCAACGGCCGTTGGGTGGACTTAAGGGAACATTTCACAAACTTTCATAGGAGGCTTGTGCATGTACATTATATTGGTTTGGTTGCTCCGATGTTTTTATTATGCTAACTGAGAATGTATGTAATTAATGTCCTTTATTTTATTTATCTAATACAGAAAGACCCCTCCGCAGAATAAACTGCTCTTTTGGGCCGTTTCTCAGGTTGCGGATATGGATACCATTTGACACATAATCGTAGTAATTGTGATTATGATTTGTTTGCCAGGCGAATGTGTATTACATTAGATGGGAGGCAGTTTTTTGGTTGATGCAAGTCATTCTTGGTTTGCATCTTCCAATCCCATCTGTTTCTTGGAGTCCGTGTAAGACAAGGTTATGGCAAGGGCAATTTAATTAAAGTCTGTCCATTCAAAGGGTTCTAGCTGAACATTTTGTTACACGTGTTTTCCGGTCGGTGATTTCATTTTTTATGTTAGTTTTCTCATTTACCTGTATGATGTCTGTCCGAATTGCTATCTGTCTGTTATTCAAAATATAACCGACAGCTGAACAGACAAACAGACAATGTGGATGACGTCCCATATGAAAACTGAAATCTGAAATGAAATCACCACCCTTGAAACCCCATAACAAATTTTTTAGCTTGTTGGTATGTCTTCCTATTACTTTGACGGAAAGATCGCTGGACCGACAGAAAAACCGACAGACAGACATAGCAAGTTTTGTTAAAATTGAAAACTGACGTCAGAAATAAATTTGGCAACCGGAATAACTCAATAACTTTCAGCTAGTTTGAATTCTTTCCTTATTTTGACAGACAGATGGACATACAGACCGACAGACAGACATAGTAAGTTTTGTTAAAATTGAAAACTGACGTCAGAAATAAATTTGGCAACCGGAATAACTCAATAACTTTCAGCTAGTTTGAATTCTTTCCTTATTTTGACAGACAGATGGACATACAGACCGACAGACAGACATAATAGACTTTGATAAAAATGAAAACTAACTTCGGAATTGAAATCAGCGATCAAGAAAACCACAACAAAAAATGTTTTAGCTAGGTGGTATGATGTCCTTATATGTTCAGTATTCAGGGAGGAACGGTATGAAAACTATGAGTTCTTTAGCACCAGTTTGTATATTACAGTATATGTGGTCTCGGCCACGAAAAGTGAACAAAAATATTGAAAACTTTGAGTGGACATAACTTTTGAACCAGTGGACCAATTGTGACCATCGATAGCTCATTCGAACAAGCTCGACAAACTCTACAACATATAAAAATTCAGATGCAAAGGTTTTTTTAAATGGCCATATTTATCTCTAAAATACCATGCTTATGTAGAGTATTTTGTAGAGTTTGCCCGAAACAAGAAGTGTATGCTAACTGTGACTCAACGTGCAAGGTGATCATCTACACTTACAATGCGGAGAAGAGATATGATTTCTGAAAGAGGAAATCTGGCCTGGTCTTTTAACTATATTAACGACATAAGTTAGGCCTCTGATGGATTTGGGTGCACGTTTAAAACTGCATGTCAAAAAATCGATAATATTAGTATAATACTAGACTGTAAAGATACAGTTGCTGTAATCTTCAAACTACAGTAGTTTATGCGGATCCATTTTACTCTTGAAGTAAAGCCTATGTATTAGCCTTTCAGGTACATCACTGCTTATCTATATTACTTTTGTCTGGAAAATAATACAAGCCTCCAAATTGTTAAATATATTATTTTGAGATAAAAATATAGAGTTTGGATTGTAACTTTTAAGTTCTGCCAAAAATTTGCCAACGCCGTCTTTATATTGTAATGATGCAAATCACATAATCATTTACTTTGTCTTCCAGAAAAATAAGTCTTTACCGATTAGTGGTTATTCAAATTAGTTACTGTATATGAGTAGAGGTAGGGGGTATGGGTCAGATTTTTGGTGATGCTCTCCAAATTAGCTTGGGACATATTTTTTCGATGCATTAGGGCATATGGGCATAATATTCACAAAAAATTTGAAATTTTAGTCCAAATTCATCAGCAGCAAGCAAAAAAATTGAGCGGTACCCACAATGCGCTCGAGCGATAATGGATTTATGATAATTTTGCTTATATACCAACTTCTTATAGTCGTATTGACTTGATTTTGGTTTTATTTTAATCGCAATCGCAATTTAGTGTGGGTAGATGTCACCATTTAGTCATTAAACACTATATTTCTTAAGATATGGGTCATTTGCCATACAATTTTCATTTTTATTTCGTACCGATTGGCGTCAGATCTTATAAGTAGCACAGCAATGCATTATACAATTGTATTTTTTTATGTATTTTTTATTTTTTTTTTATGTATTTAAGTATATTTATTTATTTTTTTGTTTCTTTGCTGAAGAATTTGTAAATATCACTTGCATTCGTGAAATTTCATCAGTCGAATGTTGAATAATTCCCATTCTCCTATAACTGCACAGGTCAAGATTTGATCTTTATACACATTATGGATGTCAGTCATCTGGAACAAGCTATTTCCAGAATGTACCAGGATTCATCCTTCCCAAGTGCTCGACTACATATTCGAACTGTTTCCTAGTTGTTCTTTGTAGTACCATATGTCAGTTTGTACCATAGTTTCTTGCCTTTTATAGGCTTATCCCAGATTGTGGCGCACATGCTATTTTATTGGTACAGATCTGATTGATTACTTATTCATAATGATGGATGGGTGGGTGGATGGATGTCTTGGACAGTGATAGCGTTGTTACTTGTTATCTGGAAAATATCATCATTAGAAGGAAGTTTGATTTGTTCTCTGTTGTTTCTAGAAGCAACGTGGCTCTCATCTGATAATAACACAGCTGGATTCTCAACCATTCCCTCATGGGAAATCTTAATGAGCCGAAACAAATTTGGTCTGGCAATAACATCAGACTTATGATAACGTTTGGAAAAAGCCTTTAAATGCGGCTTTTCAGAATTGATTCATGCTTATCAAGTGAGGTGCATGGTCCATATTTTACAATCTTAAAGAAGCTTCATAGTATAATCATTATGAGCGAATGTGTAATCATGTAATCACAGTGAGATGCTATGCCTATTTTATTTAGAAGCCTCTGTTTCTGGAGAGCTTTTTGGCTTTGAGACAATCTATCCTCCCTTTCACGGAGAATGGATCAAACTTGTCGAGAAATTCTTTCAACAATGCCTTTTCAGCCTGATATACAGTACTGTAACACCATATCATCAGTGCGAATCCCTTAGCAGTGAACTTGGCATTACGAAATTTTGCTACTACCGCCAAGTGTCTAAGTTTGGCAAGATCCCTTTCAGCTTCAATATTATGTCTTGGAAGTTGTATCAGATCTTCAGGATCAATCCCAAACAATTCAGTATCTCGTGATTTCTCCCCTGCCTCTTTCGAAAATCCATATTCTCGACCACCAACTACACTGAATATGAATTACCTCAGCCCTCAGCTGCATGAAGGCACATTTTATGCATAATGGCCTTATCAAAATCAGTTTGGGGATTTCTTACAGGATTTCTTGTCTTAGCCAGATTGTTCAAAACAGTTAAGCAAAGGCAATGTAAAGAATGCAACTAATGCAAGGGTTTGGAGCTCTGTAAGGAAAAATTCACAGCTGATATATACAGTAGATTACATGCATCCACAAGTAAGTTTGTCTTGTATGTCTCTTGTAGAAGCATCTGCAGCAATGGAGGGCATGAAGAAGAGATACATAGCCAAGCTTTGTGAAGCGCCGTTCATGATACAATTATCATATATTTTACTTGGCCTTCACGTTCTACAATAAGGTCAGAATTGGCTGACTTGTCATGAGTGACAAGTTTAAGCAAGACATGAATGCCAGCAATCAGTAAAGCTTTCTTGCCCCTAAAAAAAGGCCTCAAAGATGGATTTATTGCCTCTAACCTATCTCCTGATTTTACAGATAAATCAAGCTGAGATAATACACAATACAGTAATATTTAAATTATCCAATCCTTCTACAGTATGACCTCATTAGGCATCACCAGATGCTAGATTCGGCATTATAGGAATTTTCTGAATCGAATGACATATCACATGCCCATATAAACTAGCTTTTTAAAATTTATTTATTTTTTATGTCAGAATTATAGTAAAAATACGATAAATTTTGTTAAATCTACCATAACTTAAGAAATTTAGTGTTTAATGACTAAATGGTGACATCTACAACAGTACCCCCACTAAATCGACCATTGCGATTTAAATGAGTCCAATATCAAGTCAATACGACCATAAGAAGTTGGTATTTTTTGTATTTGATATTTAAAATTTTTGTGAATATTATGCCCAAATGCATCGAAAAAACATGTCCCAAGGTGATTCTGAAGACATGACCTTATACCCCCTACCTCTAATATGAGATAAAATGTGAGTGTTTGACATATGCAATGTAGAGTTTGGATTTGGTAGAGTTTGGAAAATGCAAATTATTGATCCAAACTCGACCATATTCATGTCCAAACTCAACATTCTGCAGTTAAGCAGTTCGAAACTCTACCATCTTAATTGCCAAACTCTTACAAATTATCACTGTTGTAAGCAGTGTGATATTGAGAGGGAAGTTTAAATTTGAAACTGAATTCTAAAACTTTAATCATTATTTTTAATAATTTATGCTGACTGCTGAAACATTCTATAGTCAGTCTGTATGTAGCAGGGTTAAGTAATTTATAATCTACTTTAAACAAAATTATAAATTAATAGTTACTGTTGAATAGAGCCGGTTTGTCTATCGACCAGTTCAGACTGAAGTAGTTTCTGTTTTAAAGAGTTTCAGTTTGGCTTACTGCCAGATCGCTCACCCATGGTTGTATTCCCCGGCTTAATGAGTCTTGAGGATTCTCGGAATTTATCAACTTTGATGTGATTTATTTAACAATAAATGATGATAAATCATCCATATTTACAAGGACCAAACTCGACACAAAATTGTAGAGTTTGGAAAAGGAATCCAAACCCTACACCAGGAAAAGTAGAGTTTGACTGCAATTTTACGTTTTCTGCCCATAATTTCTTAGCTTTTGAATATCTTTATGTTTTATTGTCAGATTCGCAATCAGTGGAAAAAATGCAATCGAATGATATATACTTCTACCACTTTCCCCGACAGACACTTTTCACAGACACTTACATTGAGTAAGGTTAACATCATCACTCATAACTTTAGAATTACATATCTATTAACAAACAGTTTAAAGTTTTGGAATCCTCATAAAAGTCCGCACCAAGTGGGATTAAACTAAAATTGTTTAGAATTAGCCAACCCACCCCCCCCCCCCCCCCCCCCCACCCCTTACTTTTCAAAGCGCTTTTTTTCAATCTTATAACCTCTACAGATACTAATTACATACAAACTGTTCAAATCAACATTAATGAGATATGCAGCAATATAGGCATTTCCACTAAAAACAAGACTTCCAATTACTTCATAGTCTCATTCGAACACAATGATTGACTTAGTGGGTATAGACACACGTAATCAATATTAGCAGTTTTAGCCATATTAGCATTTTGAGCAACAAATAACAGATCAGTTGTTTAGGTTTGGAGAATGAGCGTTTTTTGAGTTATGAGTCAATTTACAATGTTATTATATTTAAAATTACTATCGACCAACCCCCCTCCTAATAGAGGCATTACAAAGACGTTGCCTTTTACGTGGCTCGCCCCAGACTTGAATCATTGGGAATAAGTTCGCATGAAGTCTCAATTGGAAATAAGTAAGGGAACCGTATATTAGTACCGGTGGTATGGGTATACAGTATAATAATATCATCGAATATATAGCAGTATAAGGATGAAACGTTATTGGTTGGACGACTGCTGGGAAGATTGCTGCTGCAGCTGATGGGAACATACGAGCAACGCATCGTGGATATCCCGAGCGCTGTTTATCTGAGTCTTTATAAGGGAGAGATAGTGGGAGTAGGATTGCGTGGCCTCCTGCGGGGGTTGTCCAGGACTCTGGTCCGGGTTAGGGGTGGGGCGTCCCCATACTCATGGGATGAGGGGACGTTAAGGGGCGTGTTACGTGAGCTGTCCGCCCCCTGCGAGATGCATTCGTAGGCGAGTCGCAGGTTGAGATCGGCCTGGTCGCAGACCGAGTAGAACTCCTCCAATGCGCGATCGACCCTCGGGGCGTTACTCTCCAGCCCAACGAATTGGTTCACGTCGATCTGGGCGTTCTGGCTGAAGTTCAACCCCGCGACTTTCAGTAGATTCGTGACGCTTTCTTTGAGTCGCGGAATGATCGCCTTAAACTCGTCAATGGGATCGGTTCGCGCGACACCGCTGGGAATCGCCACGCCTATTTGTTCCGAAATCGGACCTGGTGGATGTTGTTGTTGCTGGGGAGATGGCATGGGTTGTTGCATGTGTTGTTGTTGCTGGAAGTGTTGCATTCCAGCCAGCATAGCCGGAGATTGGCCTCCGCTAAGGTGCTGCGGAGTCTGGGGACTGGCGTAGGCCATAATTATGTAGGCCTATGAGACAGCTGGGCGTGGGTGAATTCAGACAGATAGGTGACGGTCCCGGTGAGGTACAGCTGTACAGAGACTGACGGTGAATTTAGCTGACACACTACCGATTAACGAGTATACCGACCTGCCGACTGAGCGACACATTAAGCAAGGTGCCAACTTTTCATTTAGGGCTACTCATCTCACGTGGCGTGGGTTAAACTGAACTCAGTATTCGTATGCATACGATAGCTATCGTATTTGCCTATCCCTATCGTATTTGAGTCAATCGTATTTGAGTCAACCGTACAGCCGTATAGCCTACAGATATCTGCGCTGCACTTGTTACAGCCTACTACTGTACTAAGTAGTACTACTGTAGCTTCTTGTACTTGGTTATTATTGGTTCATTTATCCTTCCTTGCCTTACAGCCTTAACTTTACCAGCTTACTGCATACTGTAATACAGGTTAACATTAATTAATCATTGAAATTGTTGTGTCCTCTACGGTAGGGGACTACCCTACAGCCTACAAATCTACTAATACGAAGCTATAGAATATCTCTATCCGTAAAGTCCAGTAGTATACCGCTTACCAGATCCTAGTAACGATGTATCTTACTAGTAACTTGCCGCGGTGTGATTTATATGGTTTATATACGAGCTAGGTGGGTTACAGACCTAGCGTAACAATACTGATCTCCCTGTCTGAATCAGCCTAAAAGGGGTCGTGCCTAAATGTAACAATAACTGATCCCCCTGTACGAAATCAGTCTAAGAAGGGTCGGGCCTAATGTAACAATAACTGATGCTCTAGGCAAACAACAGTTTAATAACGAAAATGAAATACTCCCTCTTGCCGTAACTAAATATCAGATCCTAATTTTACAAATACCGAAAGTACGATAAATATATTCTGCCTAAAGTGATCTAAAGTGCGCTATAACTAGTAGAATTCTAAGGGTAAATATGTTTTAGGGCGTGTGTGTGTGTGTGTGGGTGTGTTACAATAAAACAATTTTGGTGTATATCATTTCACTAGGGTTTAGTGATTTTCTGACCGAAATAATACCATGCAGCCGTGCGCTAGCTACTAAAATAAGCTAGTCGCGTTTGTAGAACTTTATACTTACAAATGACGTCAAAGCTCTCTCCTTCCTATCCACAACTCAACTGGGCAACCACGGTGTTAGTAACTACACCCGTGATCGGCACAAATACCAGATTCTGGTTGTAAGATAAGAAATAGGGGTTAATTGCTACCGTACGTTAGCTGATCTGGTATACAAATTTGATTCTAGAACTTTGTTGCTGCGGTAGTTAGCAGCAATACCTATCAGTACGTGGCAGCGTGGCAAGGCGTGGTAGGATATTAATAAAACCTCCCTAGGCCAAGCCGTGTGCCTGTAGCAGTAATACTCCTTGCCTGATCAAATAACCAACTTCAGGCAGGGGGGGGGGGGGGGGGGGGGCGGTGGGTACTAATGTATATTCTACAGAGCGAACCGGTACCAAACGGTCAGTACTGCGAATCACTAAATTATGAAACATATGCTGTCTGTACCTAATATGTACTCGCGTACTGACGGACGGCAATAATTCGCACCTGTGAGGTATACAGGTAACCCAGGGATTCACACTACTGACAAGGGGGGGGGGGGGGGGGGGGGGGGTTCTGCCTAAAATATAGTTATTTGATCCTAAATTTGCGGCGTCCCAGGACGGCGTCACGCTTACCCTGATCTATAGGTCTTACGTCGGGCAAGGGCGTCAAACAAAGTCTTACCTTCCTCATAAAGCGGGCGCTGCATGGCAAGTGGAGTATCTCGAAGGGCGAAGGGGGTGCGCGGTCTAAGCTAATGTGGGCGCTAGCGTGTTGTGGACATCCTTTCCCTGCGTTGCTGACGGCCTAACGGTCTAGGCGGCCATCTTCCCGATGCTTGTTTGTCCCAAAGTTGGACGTTCAGAAAAGTACATGTTCAGAAGTTGATAGTATATTTACAGTTTACAAAACGAGTTCGAGTTTAGTTCGAACTGGAGCTGCATCTCCCTTTCGCGTTGATCTGTTTCCTGTTGTTGTACCGCTAACTCCGCTTCCTGTATAGCTAAACGAGTGTTTATTTGTCGCGCTTCCAACTTGACACGAGCGTCGGATGCTGCTTTCTTCCGTGCTAACTCAGCTGCGTTTACCGCCGCAACTCGCGCTAGCTCGTCAGCCGCTGCCTGTCATACTAACTCGTCAGCTGCTGCCGCCTGTCGTGCTAACTCGTCAGCTGCTGCCGCCGCGGCCGCTTCTCGCGCTAAGTCCTCCTCCAGTCTCCGCATCTCTGATGCTTTGAACTCAGCCTGCGCTTGAAGTTTCGCAAGTTTCGCTACATCCTCTCTGCGCTGTCTTTCTCCTTCGATGGCGATATGCGCCATCTGCCGTTGCGCTTCTTCCTTGACGACTTGTTGTCGGCGTGCGACCTCATGTTGTTGTCGAGTAATTACAGACGCTGTTCTACTAACGTCGCCAACGTCGCTCCGCACACTAACGAACGATCTATCCAGTGGTGGATTTTGGTAGGCTCGCGAGCCTTCCGTAGTAAGAACTTCCGTCGTCCCTTGCGGTTCGACTTCCGGTTCTTCGATCGGTACGCCGTTTCTACGAAGAAAATTGGTGAGCGTCCCTAACCTCCCGTCCAGGCAGTATAGTTCTTCTTCCTCTTCGGGTTGTAACAACGCGTCCGAAACTGACTCACCTAGCAGTTGGTCTAACTGCTCCTGTTGAGCCGATCTTATTTCTGACTTAAACTGGATAATGCTTTCTCTCGCACTTACCAATTTATCTATTATCTTTACCTGAGTAAAGTTGTCTCCACGCAACTCTGCAAGTTCGTGTAAACCTTTCAGTTTATCTACGGAGGCATGTACCCTACTTTCTATCCTTACCTGTAAGGTGTAGAACTCGTATCTCGACATCGGGGTGGTTAACTCGCTTAAAACGCGAAAACCTTCTCCGAGGTTTCGAGTAATCTGGGCCATGTGTCCTCCTATACTTCTAATGACATTTTCTTGGCTTCCCGCCAAGCTTACCATGTCTGGTTCCCGTGACCTAGTCTGCGGGACTGCAAGGAAATCCTCGATCCTGCCGTCGCCACGCATTGCGGCTTCCGGTATTTCCGTTTGGGGTACCGGCGACGCACGCGGTGTGACATCGGTGGAATCTCGGGTTCTCCTTCTCGGTTCGTCTACTGTCGATCTGTCCGGGTCGCACGAGTCATAGTCGGTAGGGGGGTATCGAGTCAAATGCGGTGTGTCACTCATGTCTTATTATATACGTCAAGTACGGGTAATAAAATGTCAAAGTATCTGAATGTTGAAATGTCAAACTTACCTTGGCATATATAGTGCATATATACCCTAACCGGTACAAATAAATCAACAAAGTCAGAATGTCGAAATGTCAAAATGTCGAAATGTCCAAATGTCAAACTTACCTTGATATATATATATCATATATATACCCTAACCAGTACAAATAAAACTAACAAAGTATATAATAAAATATGTAATAATCTAGCCTACCAGCTAAATTTGTACGAATAAATGAGATAACGGTATACGTTACCAAAATGTAGATCAACAAGTACAAATAATAGGCAAAACAGCAACGTCTAATGGGAAAATAAGTACCAATAACACTACTAATTAGACAGTGAAACCCACAAATTTTGAGTACTACTGTGCTTTCTTAAGTTTGAACGACACGAGTCATAAAACTTACGCTCCTTTGATCTTCCAGTCGTGCAAATTCCCAAATACAAACCGGACGTGGGTCTTTCGGTTTTTCGGTGGCGCGGACGAATTTTTTGTCTCCCAAACTTTGCGAAAAGCGGTCTAATCCTCGAAGCGGTCCAGAAATGAGTCCTTGAGTCCTGAAAAGTTGAAGGTGAGAGTTTTACTTCTACTCTACGAAAATCTTCCTAGGTAACGATACAACTTGGTCTTTAAACCCTATGTACCTTTTCAAGTACCGAAAATAACACCGCACACACACGGCGTAAAACAAAATGCTACAAACTAACTATTAGCTAGTCAAATATTAAATACAAAAGTACTAGCTACCCTAAAAGCCTACTGAAGCAGGGGACGTTCTACAAATTACTAAATTTTACTAACCTTAAGATTTTAAATATCTCCTACTTACAATAGCTAACAATATATATTTATTTATATCTCACTTTAAAATGCGCACGCACCTTCAGTTAAGATATTTAATAAAATGTATACCTCACTGTTGTGAGGTAAACAAACATATACCACTGCAAAGTATATCTCTCACTTTCGTAAGAAAAATATACCTCACTGTTGTGAGGGATCAATACTATACACTAATTTGTATAATATATACCTCACTGTTGTGAGGGATCAATACTATACACTAATTTGTATAATATATACCTCACTGTTGTGTCCTCTACGGTAGGGACTACCCTACAGCCTACAAATCTACTAATACGAAGCTATAGAATATCTCTATCCGTAAAGTCCAGTAGTATACCGCTTACCAGATCCTAGTAACGATGTATCTTACTGTAAGACTCTAGTAATGAAACGGGCTCGTACAGTATCTGACAACAAATCCCGGTCCAGGATATCTAAACAAACAGATACAATACACAAACTACTACTGGCGAGGAGCAGAGCCTGGTGTCTATTCTATGTACGTGAGCGGGTCTAATGCCTACGAACTAGACAAAAGGATACCTGTCCTCTAACCGGTATGGCAGATGTACAGTTACAGTAACAGACCAAACTCACGGGAAAACAATCCCCGCGCAGCGAATCCTAACTATCGCTGACAGTCCTAAATACAGTAACTTGCCGCGGTGTGATTTATATGGTTTATATACGAGCTAGGTGGGTTACAGACCTAGCGTAACAATACTGATCTCCCTGTCTGAATCAGCCTAAAAGGGGTCGTGCCTAAATGTAACAATAACTGATCCCCCTGTACAATATCAGTCTAAGAAGGGTCGGGCCTAATGTAACAATAACTGATGCTCTAGGCAAACAACAGTTTAATAACGAAAATGAAATACTCCCTCTTGCCGTAACTAAATATCAGATCCTAATTTTACAAATACCGAAAGTACGATAAATATATTCTGCCTAAAGTGATCTAAAGTGCACTATAACTAGTAGAACTCTAAGGGTAAATATGTTTTAGGGCGTGTGTGTGTGGGTGTGTTACAATAAAACAATTTTGGTGTATATCATTTCACTAGGTTTTAGTGATTTTCTGACCGAAATAATACTGTGCGCTAGCTACTAAAATAAGCTAGTCGCGTTTGTAGAACTTTATACTTACAAATGACGTCAAAGCTCTCTCCTTCCTATCCACAACTCAACTGGGCAACCAGGGTGTTAGTAACTACACCCGTGATCGGCACAAATACCAGATTCTGGTAGTAAGATAAGAAATAGGGGTTAATTGCTACCGTACGTTAGCTGATCTGGTATACAAATTTAATTCTAGAACTTTGTTGCTGCGGTAGTTAGCAGCAATACCTATCAGTACGTGGCAAGGCGTGGTAGGATATTAATAAAACCTCCCTAGGCCAAGCGGTGTGCCGGTAGCAGAAATACTCCTTGCCTGATCAAATAACCAACTTCAGGCAGGGGGGGGGGGGGGTACTAATGTATATTCTACAAAGCGAACCGGTACCAAACGGTCAGTACTGTGAATCACTAAATTATGGAACATATGTTGTCTGTACCTAATATGTACTCGCGTACTGACGGACAGCAATAATTGTGATGGTAACTGTGAGGTATACAGGTAACCCAGGGATTCACACTACTGACAAGGGGGGGGGGGGGGGTTCTGCCTAAAATATAGTTATTTGATCCTAAATTTGCGGCGTCCCAGGACGGCGTCACGCTTACCCTGATCTATAGGTCTTACGTCGGGCAAGGGCGTCAAACAAAGTCTTACCTTCCTCATAAAGCGGGCGCTGCATGGCAAGTGGAGTATCTCGAAGGGCGAAGGGGGTGCGCGGTCTAAGCTAATGTGGGCGCTAGCGTGTTGTGGACATCCTTTCCCTGCGTTGCTGACGGCCTAACGGTCTAGGCGGCCATCTTCCCGATGCTTGTTTGTCCCAAAGTTGGATGTTCAGAAAAGTACATGTTCAGAAGTTTATAGTATATTTACAGTTTACAAAACTTTATCAAATAGAATTGCCAAATAGTTTCGACAAGAAACTAGGTAAACTAAGGAAGGGATAAGTTAAGGTGATAACTAGTGATAACCGAAGGCAAACCAGCCCTTTATATACTAAATCTGGGACATAGAATCCACTAGAATTTTCTAGAGTATTCCATGGCCTCACATTGGAGCAATAAGATATTCCATGCCCTATGATTGGCCCAACTCATCGTTCCATGTGTTGTACGCACCTCATTGGTTTGTCAATTTGTATGAAATGAAAATAAATTGCCCCAAAATGCAAATTTCCCGACTGGGATTCGAACTCGTAACCTATGTAATGCAACCAACGCCTTAACCATCTGACCACTACGCCACGAGATTAACTAGGGGTTTTATGTGTACTGATATGAATAGGCATATTACATTACTGTAACTTAATCAAAATGCGTCGGATTTTCGAAAGTTTTTACGTTATACTACAAATGCTATCCTATAGTGAAATAATTCATCACCGCTCCATGAAAACAGTAAGTAAGACTGTTTTCACCAATCGAAATACAAACTTATTTACAAATACTTCTAAATCTACTGGTAGGGCCTAAAATATAAAATAATCACTATCGAATTATTGCATACTTAATATTGCAGGTACGGCGTAAATACAATCTATCATACATACAAAATACAAATTTACCAATCAACTTTAGTGCATAAAATACAAAAAAAGGCTTTCGGTTATCAAGATAAACAAATTAAACAAATCAGAACAAAATAAATCAAAACAAATCGAACAAATAATTTCAAATCTTTCAATAAGTTTTATATATTGTAAATATACATAATAAATTCACTAAATTAAATCAGTCCAAATATAAAATAAACATAATGCGCTAATAATCTTTCAAATAAATCCCAAAGTGTCCTCCTGACAATCTTAAAAGTTCGTCCTGCTGGTCTGGATATATTCTCCTGAGCACTAATTGCTAACGGTAGGCTCGCAAGCCTTCCTTCTCTATCTCGCTCCTCCAAACCCAATTTCCAATATAAATACTCAAATATAAAGTGTCCAAATATAATATCCCAATATAAAGTGTCCAAATATAATATCCCAATATAAACATCCAAATCGGTAGGCTCGCAAGCCTTCCTTTCTTCTCGCTTTTCTATTCCTTGGCCGAACGGGCTCGTCCACACCCTCTAGTACGACTGGGTGGTGGTCGAGGTCGAACTGGACTCGGACTTCGGTGTCGAGTTGTCGGTGGTTCCAAAACGCTAGGAAATGGGACGACGGGAGTTTCGCACATCCATTGTGCGCTCAGTCCTCTAAATCCTCGTCCGATTCCAATCGTCGGCTTAACATCGGATCGAGTTTCTACAATGCTGGGAGGAAGTCGAAGGGGTGGGACTGTTCCGTCCGTTGACACCTCGCTCTCTGATGTCGTTTGAATCCTAATGGGTTCCGGCAAAGCGTATCCTGTCCCTCCGCGTGGTTCTCTAGCAAGGGAAACCGTGCCCCGAGTCATCCGGATTTGCGACTTCGATGTCATCCTCTCGGCGACATTTACTACTTTCTTTATCTCTTGTCCGGCCTTTTGGGCTCTAAGTATACGAAGTTGCGGATCATCCTGTGGGTGACGCGTCTTTTGAGCTAACGGCGTGGCCTTGAAGCCAGTCTCACGCAAAACGTCGGTCTCGTCTAGAATGCACGAGGTTACTCGTTTGTGATAAAATGCGCTCCTGTATGCCCAAGCTATCGAATGCCAGGCTCCTCGATTCCGCTGTTCAACTCGCAATTTGTCGAATTCCCCGGCGGTAATCTTGTTCACCACAGTTTGAAAGTTCCAAGTATTCTTGTTGTCAGGGTGTACCTGTAGAAAGTAGTCCCGCACAACTTTAAATCCGCTATCCAGTGGCAATATATCCAGCACCTCCAAAAGTTCGTCGTATTGAGGCATAGCCGACACGTATCCTTCCTTCGACATTATGAGAGGGTTTACGGCCCAAAATCCTAAGTGTGCTCTCATAGGGAAACGGCGTCGCTGCGTTGATACATGCTCGTCTGCTAGATTCTCCCAATGGTCGAATAGCTGTCGAACGATTTTAACTGACATATGCTCATAGGGGACGTCTCTAAGTTGACATTCGGATGCCCTATGGCCTTTAATATTACAATACGTGCACTGCGCCACGAAACGCCAGCAAGTGCAGAAAGTGTGCAAACGCTGATCCCCGCACCAGTTGCATACCAAGTCCGGTAGAGATATGTGTTTCGCTCCGCATTTCTTTGCGTGGTGGCCAGTTGCCCCGCATCTGCCACAAATAGTGTTGGCAGGGTACCAAACTCGCTCATAGATAAGATCTCCGATGGGGCGAGCGCTATCGTCCACGTGATAATTCTCATCATCCGGGTCAGTCGGTATGTTCGTCTCCGTGGGTTGTACACAAACCATGGCATCGCTTTTCTCCAACTCGCATATTTCAGTTCGCGTCTTCCTTGGAAGGTTCTCCTCTATTTCTATGAGTTGCCGCAACGGTTCGTCTATTATCGCCAACTCGGTCGGATCCACATCGTCGTGATGGGCGGTAGGCTCGCGAGCCTTCCAGGATCCTTCCGGGCCTTTGAATTCCGCGTGGCATTCCTCGTCATAGGGTACTAACGTTAACATCGACGGTCTGTCGACGTTAGGCTTCCCGCGTGAGTGAGATAGACGTCCCTGAAAACGCTAAGTCCCGCTCCCGTGAAAACTTCGCAGTGCGCATTGGTGTTATAAAAGGGTTGGAGAAATCGTCGGAATACATCAGTATGCGTCCTTCCTCCATCGTAAAAGGTATGTCCTTCACCGAGACATAACGGATGTCGCTTTAAAGTCCTAGACACTACATCGGCGATGAAGCAAACGTTGACCGAAAATTCTATCGCCAAGTAGTATTGTAAGATTATTTGCGGAGGTGAAGTAATCGCCCAGTACATGCAACCTCGCCACTTTAGCTGTGACTCGAACTCGTTTACGTCGGGAGTATCTCCCTCTCCGTATACGTCCGTGTATTTGCTCCTCTTACTCTCCTTATAATCCCAACTGAACATTAGATATGAGATATAACCCGTCCCAGTTTTTAGCGTGTTATACTCCCTAAAATATCCTTGCTCAATAGCCCAAAGCAACAATGGTCTAGTATCCACGTATGGCGTAGGCAATCGATCCTCTTCCGTGGGCATCCCTGCGAAATCGCTGATAAGGTCATCCCGTACACCGGATCCGATCTTGACGATGCTCTTGTCTAACACAACGTCTCGCACGGCCTTTGGCAACATCCTAGCTTCTATGCTACAAGCCAGGTCCATGGATTTAACTATCCATTTTATCATCGCGTGTCTTTGCGTCGTTCCTTCCGGCATAGGCATCTTTCTATCACTCCTTTGTCGGCTGAAGACATGTAACACGCCATCTGGTGCTCTAATCTGTATAGTCTTCAAAGTGAGGCTTTGCTGGTGGCTTCCTCCTTCATTATCGTAAAACATGTAACCATTCTCCTTCAGAGATCGGCTAGTCACGTCCCAATCGTCGAGTAAATCGTTGGTAGGGTTCCAAATTCTCCCAATCGACTTTTCATCATCGAAACTAATAGGTTTACCGGTCCAATTGGTCGCGATATCGGTGTCGGTCTCAAATGTTCCGACTCCAATCCATAATCGAATCGTTTTCGTTAGATATCCTCGCAAGATACAAGGTGCGATATCCGTCCCCGCGCGATCCACTTCCTTAAAGTCCGTAATATGTGGAGGCACGTTGCGTACGATTTTCTGAACTATTGTTCTACGCAACTCGGCTGACTCTAACACATCATCATAGGTAACCGATGGGAGGAAATCCAGGTTCGAAATGATCTCCGGGTGTTCAACTATAGGAATCTCGTAAGTTGTCTCCTTCCGGGTCGGTATACTAATAGGAAAGCTAGTTGGTCTCGCAACCGGTACTATCGTTCCAGCAGAATGGGGTTGAGGTTCTCGCGTCATCTCGACATGAGGTATCTGTAGTCTCTGCGACAAACGCTGAGCAAAGGTGATACTATCGAAGAGCTCGGGTGTCATCTCCTTGGGTTCGGTTTGATCGTGGGATATCCAATAGAATTGTAGGCTCGCGAGCCTTCCGCCGAACTCCTCGATCTCGCCTTTCTCGTACGCCTTGTAACGCCCTGTAGAGGCTCAAAGCTTCCCGTTTCTCTTGCGTCGACTTGTTAGACTCGTCCACTACCATGCTGTAGACGTCTGGTTCGACTAATTTAGGTTCGTAAATAACGATCTCACCCGTGTTCGGTCCACTCATCTTAAATGAATGATACGGATTCATCAAAGGGTATCCGCCTTCTTGGTAACGTAGACTTTGGTGGTATGAGCATCGCGCTAATATCGGCTCGGGGTTCTCCGAGTTCAACCGCATAGGAATCGCGTTGTCTTGCTCGCGCATACATGCTCCACATTTGTAAAACAGTTTGTATATGGAGAACGCGTCCTTTGTCTCTGGATCCGCTCCTCGAGCGTGTCTATAAAGATGCATTCCTTCGAATTCGTCTCTAGCTGCAGGTAAGGGTTCGTTTACCGTCAAATATTGCAGCATATGATATAATCGGCGTATCTTTGTGTCTGGATCCTCGCAAATGTCACTAGCGTCGCATAACGCATCGTAAGGATATAACGCATTGAACTCCGTGCGTAATTCCTCCGTTCTTTTGTTATAAGCGTCCAATCGCTGTTTAGTCACATTCGGGTCCGCCTTGGATTTAGCGAGCTTGGCTGTACTCCTAGCCATACTCTCCACTCCAAACACACTAAAGTTTTTAGCTCCATAATGATTAAACGGCACCTGGTGCTCTTGTTCCTGCGTAAACCCCTGACGTAACTCTTTAGAAATCTTCTCCGCCATCATATACGCGTATATATGGTTACATATCGTTACGTTTCTACTAGATGAAGCACAAAATAGAGGTTAGATGTGAGGTGACTTAGAGTTTGTCGGCTTTTGGCTCAACTTTGCTCTAAAACCCCAACCCATTTGCCTAATGACTTCGGGTTCGCGTGATTTCGCACTGGCTCCTAATCCAAAAAATGTGCTGATAAAAAACGAATTCCGGGTAAACTAGCCGCGAGTCTTAAATACTCACCTTTTAATTTCCCAAACTACATTCCCAAAGAAATAATGCAGTCGAGAATTAATTCGGTCTAAATAATAGTAGACACGACTACGTAGAACAAGGCCGATTTTCTTTTCCAAAAAAATTTATTGGTAGGCTCGGAAGCCTTCCATCCACTCTTGTCCTCCCCAATTTTAATTTTTTTATCTAGCTGTATTCTAGAATTCGCATTCACTGGAGAATCATTTTTCTTAAATTTAAATCCAACTAAATGGATTTGTCTAATAATTTTTGAAAAATTGTCTCACTTGTGGGTTCCAAGTGGAATTCCATTCCTACTGTACGTACACACAATCCCGCTCCTATGTGATACATAAGGGTACTACCCTCCATGTTCACATATAAAGACAATGGAATTCCACCGCTGTCTCTATCTATAGTGAAGAGGATTACAAATGCACATACAGTAATACAAAATACTAAATTACTAAAATACGGTAAGTCTATGTGGCGGCCAACAAAGGTCCCACATCTCTATTTACTAATATTGGGTGGAGATTTGTAGTCTCCTGTCTCGTTTCTAGTCTCCTCAAGGAGTACGAGACGTTGTACAGGTCTGTCTACGGTACGACCGTCGATAGTCCTTACAGTAACTGTCCTTACTACACCAGATGTAGGGTGCGTGGTCAAAATGACTCCAGTCAGCCAAAACCGTCTTTTCAGATTGGCTTCAGCCAATAAAACGTGGTCACCGCGTCTCAAACATCGGGTATTAAGATACCAAGAGGTTCTGGTCGAAATAGAGGGCAAATAATATTTCTGCCATATTTCCCAGAATTTATTTGCAAGCAATTGAGTGATTTTCCAAGCTTTGTTGCCGTATCCGTCGCTATCAACGGGTACCGAAATGGGCAACAATGTCGTCGGCGCCTGCATAAGCAGGTGCGCTGGTGTCAAGTCAAACTGTACATCGTTATTGTCTGGGATCAAAGCGATCGGTCTAGTGTTTAAAATCGCTTCGATTTCTATTAGTAACGTCGTCAGTTGGTCGTCTGTCAAAATGTGTTGCGTCGGTATTACTTTAGCCATAGCTGTCTTAATTGAGCCAATCAACATTTCCCAAACGCCGCCTCTCCACGGACTGTCTGGAGTATTAAAATACCAAACAATACGGTGAGGACGTAGTTCCTCGGAAATCTGGTTTTGGTCCAACTTCCTTAAAGCCCTGGTTATTTCGTTCCGTGCACCCACAAAGTTTGTCCCTTGGTCACAATAAATGGATTTGACCAATCCACGTCTAGCGATAAATTGCCGTAAGGCTAGGATAAAGGCATTGGTGGTCAAATCTGTCACACGCTCAATATGGACAGCTCTGCTGGCCATGCAAGTGAAGATCAATCCCCAACGTTTTACCTGTACCCTTCCGAGTTTCGCGATTATGGGTCCAAAACAGTCTATCCCTGTCTCAGTGAAAGGGGGTCTAAACGCCTGTAATCTCGCTAGTGGTAGTTCACTCATTTCTTGGTGTCCTATCCTCGCGTGCACCTTCTTACAAATCATACAGTTCCGTGTTGCTGAACTCAGTGCCTTACTAGGTCTAATCAGTACAAACCTCAATCGTAAGTGTGATAGACAGTGGTGTCTACCCACGTGTTTGAGTTGTACATGTGCGTCCAGTATCATAGCGCGCTGTAATTCATGGTGTTGCGGTATGATCATAGGATACCTAAAGTCTAGTGCAAAGTCGATGTTTTGGAGTCTGGACTTGTGACAAAGTAAGCCCCGGTAAATAATCGGACTCCAACTCAAAATCGGTGAAGACTTGATCTGTTTACCTTGGTTGATCGCTGTGAACTCTCGTGCGAAATATCGCAATTGATAATGTCTAATGATATCAACTTCACAATGACCAACTTCCTTTAAGGTAAGTCTTCTAGGAAAGTCGCGTTTGCCTCTGGCATATTGTCTCAAACATTTGAGCCATGCTAACTTGCGGCACGTGTCAGTCCATGATCTAGTTAGGTTTACTATCCTGTCAACGTAAGTGTTAGTGACGTCATCAGGTAAGGTATAGTCATAGTGTGGATACTGTCTGGACTTGGTAGGCCCATGGGCCTTCCGGTAGGTTTGTCTGAGTCCCCAAGTATGTCAATCTCTACGGTCTTACCTTTACCATCCGCTCCTAATATGTCAACTGGCAGTAACGGTTTCAACTCTACGTCTGGCGAAAGTCTGGCGTAACTTCTGTCAGAAAGTCTGGTCTAAAGTCTGGTGGACAGTCTGTCGAGATGTCTGGTGGAAAGTCTGGTGAGACGTCCTGTAGACATTCTGTCGAGAGTTCCATAAAACAGTCTGGCGAACAATCCGGAGAACAATCTGGTGTCGCTTCTGGTGAATAATCTGGCGAGTAATCTGGTGAACAATCCGGCAAAACGTCTGGTGAAATCTCCCGCGGAACATCCGGTGAAAGATTCGTACGAACGTCTGGTCGAGAGTCTGGTGAGACTTCTGGCATAATGTCAGGTCTAGCGTCCAGGTCATCAGATTTCGTCCGTCCTTGTTTTATCTTGACCTTGGCATTGGCTTTCGCTTTTGATTTGACAACCTTGTCGATTTTTATCTCGGCACCCTCTGGTATGGTATTGGTTGTCGCATCAAATAACGGTGGCCATTCGTCTGATGGTCGCTGTAGGAAATTGGGTCCTCTAAACCAAAAGGATTTATTGTCCGGTTTACAAAAGTCAAGCGGTTGCATTCCCCGTGACGCGATGTCGGCTGGGTTCAGCTTCCCTGGACAGTGACGCCAATCTTGTTTGAGCGACCGGTCTAATATTTCAGCCCGTCTTTTGGCTACGAAAGTCTTGAACTCGAACGCTTCGTTGTTTATGTACCAAAGTACCAACGTCGCATCCGTCCAATAGGTGACCTTCAAGTTAGCCTCCAGCTCGCGTTGAACTAGACTGACAATATCGGTGGATATCATCCCAGCTTGCAGCTCTCCACGAGGTACAGTCATATACTTCAATGGCATTGTTCTAGCCCTAGAAGTAACGAGAGACACATTGTAGCTGTCCGATGTCACTTGTCATCTAAGGTATAAAGTAACCCCCAATCCATCCTTGCTAGCGTCACTAAAGCTGTGAAGCTCTAAATCGGCAGGAAAGGTGGTCTGCAAAGGAAAGTATACCCTTGGTATGGTATAGTCTTGTAGGAACGTCAGTTGGGCTTCCCAGTCCCTCCATTGCTCAGCTAACTTTTCTGGGATGGGGTCGTCCCATTCCAGTCCGGCTTGCCAAATGCTGCGGAGTATGATCCTAGCACGTAGGATCACTGGACTAATGAAACACAATGGGTCATACAATCAACTCATGGTCGATAAGCAAGTCCTCTTAGTGAGAGGTCTAGTCTGGTCGTTGGACCTTACACGTACCCTAAAATTGTCGGTGTTAGGGTCCCAACTAAGTCCTAATACTTTGGTCGTTGGTAGAGGTTCTAGGTCTAACTCCAAGTCACCTCCACTGCGATCAGTCGGGTCAAATGAGTTCACTAGTTCGGGTTCGTTGGAAGCGAACTTCGTCAGGCGGAATCCGCCCTCAGCGAGACAATCCTGGAGTTGGTGTGCTATGGTTGTAGCGCGCTCCAAAGTGTCACAACTCTTGAGGCCGTCATCCACGTAGAAATCTCATTCCACTGTCCGAACTACTTCTGGGTCAAATTGGTCTCGTCTGTCCAATGCGGTCTGCTTTAAGGCGTACATGGTGCAGTTGGGGCTGTCCCTGGCTCCGAAAACTCGTACCTGCATTTGGTAAGTTTCTGGCGGAAGTTCTAAATTTCCGTCCGGATACCAAAGAAACCTCAGACTGTCCCTGTCCCGCTCCAAAGCCTTAACGTGGTGAAACATGGCCTCTACGTCACAGGTGAAAGCCACTTTGCGTTGTCTAAAACGCATTAGGACTCCCATGAGGTAATTATTCATATTCGGCCCGTCCATCAATTCGCTGTTCATAGACATCCCTTGGTAAAGCGCGGCGCAGTCGTTGACTACACGCATCTTGCCAGGTTTGTCCGGGTGTCGAACAAAATGATGTGGCAGGTAATATGTCTGGTCTGTGGTTACCTCGGGATTTAACATCCTAATGGCGTATCCCTTTTGGGATACGTCTGAAGTTGCGCATTGTATTGCATATGGGCCGTCTCGTCTCGCAACAATCGCTGCCTTATTGATTTGAGTCGCCTCAAAGCAAGCGGGTAATTGTTAACAACCTTAGGTTGTCCATTTGCGCCACAACATGCCAACCTCATAGTGGCCATTCGCGGTCTGGCGAATGGTATCTCTCATAATATTTAATGACCGTTTTTCCTGTTCTGACATAGTGGTCTCGTAACTACCGGGTTCTGCTGAGTCCTGTTCCAACCATTGAATGGTCCGTTCAGTCAGCAGTCGGTCAAGCGCTGCTTGCACTGCGCCATGGTCCTCGTCCACATCTTCGTCCGCTGCGGCGGCTAGTGTCAATGTGTCTGGTAGGCTTGCAAGCCTTCCGGTGTCACTAGTCGGCGTCAAATCATCGTGCGGCGGTTTGACAACTTCTTGATCTGTCGGTAGGCTCGCAAGCCTTCCAAGATCAACGACCGGTGTCGAAGCCTGGTGGGTGGGGTCAATGACCTTTGGATTTTTCGGTAGGCTCGCAAGCCTTCCAAAACCCTCGTTCATCGAGTCATCCACAGCAACAACCCTTTGGTCTTCGGTAGTCAATACAACCTGGTCTACTGCAAGTAGTTGTAAGTCAGAGGTCCGTGTGGTCGTGTCCAGATCAGTTACGTCAGTATCGGTTGCGTCTGCGTTTGCAACGCAAGTCTGTCGTAGTGCCGTCCGTACAATTGGACCATGGGAGTGTGAAGGAGAATTATCTATCGTAGTTGTCAATAAACTACACGTACTCAAAACGTCGTCCTCCTGGTCACTTACCTCTAGTGAATGTACTGGTGCTCTAGTATACCAACCTATGGGAGTTCTACATGCGTAGGGGTTGCCCGCTGTAATAACAGATGGGCGTGTCTCCCATACCTGATGTAAGTTAAACTGGTCTGTCCCGATTAACATCGCGATGGAACGATAGTTAACAGGACATTCCGGTATTCCAAGGTGTCGGAAATACTTACAATCTTCCGGTGATTGCTCTGGCACAGGGCCAAGCAAGTTACTAAAGTCCTTCGTAGCTGCAAAGGTCAAATTTCTTACTGGAAGTAATGAGCGCTCCTCCTTGCTGTGTTCCGCTTTGGAAAGAAGAGTGTCTAAGGTTAGTTTTACTCTCATCACAGGAATCGCTCTCTTACCATGCATGCTGCTTACAGTATACTGAGCAGTCTTACCTTGACTCATGTCTGTAACCACGTCGGCTACTTGTTCGTCGACATAACTATGGGATGACGCAGCGTCCAAGATAGCGTATATACGCTTGCTCCCTCGGGTTCCAGTAATCTTTATAGGAATCACGCTAAACCCTTTCAATTGGTTCTGTGTGAGGAGTGTTACCGATGGCTGTTCCTCACCCGCATGCACGTAAAATGTGTCGTCTTCCTCCTCGTCATCGTCCGATGATCCCGATTGATCCATACAATCCGTGTAGAAAGTACGAATCTCGCGCGGCACACGCTCCTTATAAAGCGCGTCGCATCTAGCCGCTTTATCTGGATGCTCTCGTCGAAAGCGTCTGGTCGGAGTATGACTGGTAGTGTGAAGTAACGCGTCATGGTTACGTCCACACAGAGGACATGTATCGTCGCTCGGGCAATCCTTCCGGACGTGTCCTGGCTTCGTACATCTCCAGCAAGAATCCAAAGATCGAATTTGAAGTCTTCTCTCTTCGATTCCTAACTCCTTAAAAGCGCGACATCCACGTAGTTTATGTCCACTATGGTTTCTGCCGTTCCGCTCGCAGTATGAGCATCCCGCAAAGTCCGCCGGCAACTGTTGTCGTGGCTGCGTGGTGCCGATAGGCGTCAGAACTTTAGAAGTCTCAGTAGGGGTGGCGTAGGTAACGGCTTTCGCGTTCGTCGGAAATGGTTTAGTCCGATTCGGCGCATAAATAGCTATCCCTTCTGCCGTGATATGATGATCGGTATAGTTCGATCGAGTCTCGATCACGGCCTCCCGCGAAATCAGTTGGTAGACGTCGGTGAGTTTTAGTAGCCCGCCGGCCTCTTCACGCTGGTACTCGATGCGTCGCCATTCTCGTCGAAGTCGATGATGAAGTCTACCGATTATTCGAATGAGAACCGTCGGTGCGTTAGCGTATTCGAGTTGTCCAATGGACCGTAAAGTCCCTATAGCGTTCTTAATTTTGTCCGCGAGTCGTAATAGGTCGATCGGTTTCAAAATGCTGCCTCCTCTGCAGAGGTCTTCAATAATGGATTTAGCCATGGCGACATTACCTCCGTAAATCGAATATAGACGGTCGTACGCCAACTCAAAGGCATCTGGAACACCAATAAAGGTTTCCGCTAATCGTTTCGGCTCACCAGACAGGACTAGGAGCAAGTAATTAAACTTCTCCGTTGAGGTGAAAGCGCACTTAGCGATCTGGGACTCTACGTAGTCTACCAATGTTCGCCAGTGTTTCGCATTGCCAGAGAACTTCGGCAGTTGTTGTGTTGGTGTGGTAATCCGTGTCTAGCTGCAAATTTCACAATCTCGCTAACGAAATCCAACTGTCCGCGTCCCTGTTCGGTTGCGTCGTCCAGTCGTTCCCTTCCGCGCGTTGTTCGTCGGTAGGAATTATTAACGGGATCTTCTTCTCGATGGGTCGGAGTCTGTCTAGTCTCCTGTTCTCTCCTTGGTGGTCGATGTTGTCTAGGTTGTTCTAACTCCATGCTGGTTCGTGATCGATCCGACGGTTGCGCTTCGAGTCGCTCTTCGAGTTGAGCTAGTCGGTCTGTCATCTCGGTGAACTGTTTGGCGCTGATCGTCTCCACTGGTTGCAACGTGGGTTTCTGCAAAGGTGTTTCTCGTGGAGGATTGTCGATGTAGGGGTTCGTCGCGCTCTCCTCCCGTTTGTAATCAGCCGCAGCTGCCGCTCCAGTACGGAATATTTCCCGTTCCGTCGACTCCGAGTCACTGGATGAGTCGCTGTCATCCGGATAAGGTGGTTGGTGGGTACGCGTCCGGCGTATTACCTTTTGTCTCACTCGTTGGGGTCCAGAATCTACGGTTCTCCGTCGTTCGGTAGGCTCGCAAGCCTTCCACGAAGTCGTAGGTCTCGATAAACGTTGTTCGATCCTGCGGGTACTACCCACATCCGTCCTCCTCCGTTGTTCGTTAGGCTCGCAAGCCTTCCACGAAGTCGTAGGTCGCGTCGAACATTGTGTCAAAGGTCGAGTAAAGTAGTTCGGTTTCATAGTCGGTCTATAAATAACTGGGTTCGCACCAGACGTCACAGGTTTAACTTGTAATGGTTTACTCACCTGTTTTACCATCATAAACGCAGGTTCGTCTCTCTCTACAAGTAAACTACAGCTTACTGTAGGTGGACTACTTATCTTACCTGCGAGAATCGGCGATGAAGTCGCTCGTGGCTGCGGAATCGATTCCGATATAACAAACCTATTACCTTGTACGGGTGATATTTCCTTCGGTTTTGCAACCATAACCGGTTTTACTGGAGTCGTGGGTTTGAGCATAGGAATAACTTGGGGAAAACGTTTACAGTAATCCTCGACGAACTCCTCTCCTAGATCTATCGCTCCTACACTTCCTTCCTCGATTCGCTTCTGAATTCCACGATACCGAGTCTCCATGCGATCCAGGGCAGACAAGTCATGTCCGGCTCGAGATCTTATAGATCTATCTCTCGCGTCGAGTTTGAGGTCCTCTTGCGCGTTCGCCGCCTCGCGCGATCTGCGATTTA
>JAUCBJ010007557.1:0-31112 GCA_032718475.1 Nemertoderma westbladi
TTGGCTATTTTGACTGTAAAATAGTGGGTACTGGTTCAGTATGCATACACCCCTCACCAAATTAAATATTTACTAGCTAGTTTTTGATAATTTCTTTTTTTTGAAATTTAGCCATTTTATTTTGAAAAAAATTAATATTCTAGAACAAATATTTTCTTTAGACAAAGGCCTGGTTAGTATTTAAAAAGAACGGGATGGATATAATACGTATATATAATGAATAAAATAACCTTTTAGGCCGCGTTCACACTACCGAGTCAAAGTCAAAGTTAACCCTATTAAACCTGGGGTGGAGGGGGCCAATATGACCCCCCCCCCCCGTGGTTTTTTTATTGTAATTCTGAAACAAATGCAGTTGGGAATCTGAAATTTTATGAATTTTCCTAAAAATCTATTGTATTCCTAGTAGTGAAAACCGTTTTCAAAAATATTGGGTAGTTTTCGAGTTATAGCACCATTTTTTAACCCTACTTTTGGCACTTTTTTTGAAACGTTTTTTGAAAATTACATTTCATTAAATATGAATTGTAACATCTCTATTTTTTATTTACACCGGTTTTTTGGTCTTAGCAATTGGATGGAATTCATATAAATTGATTTAGAAATTTTAAACTTGTTTTTTTCGGCGGTTGCCAAATTTTGGTGCCAGCACCAAATTATGAAATATGTCAATTTTGTAAATTGATTGTTTGAAACTTGTTTTTTACGCAATTGGGGTTTTTTGGGGTTCTGGTTTCGATGAAATATATACGAGTTGCACCAAGCGTATCAAATTTGTATTTTTCGGTGCTTTGTGCAAATTTTGGTGCTAGCACGAAATTTTGAAAATCCATTCAATAGATAAAATTGCTTGTGACAATTTATTTCTTGCATTTTAGAGGTTTATGGCTGTTCTGAATTCAATGGAATATATTATTATCGAACTAGACATCTCAAACTTGAATTTTTCGGAAGTGGATGCAAAATGTTTTGAAAACCATCAAATATATCAATTGATTGTGCCATCTTGTTTCTTGCGTTATACGGGTTTGTTAGGGTTCTGAATTCAATGGAAACAGTAAAAATTTCATAAGAGTTTTCTAACTTGTATTTTTCGCCGGTGGGTGAAAATTGTTGTGCCAGCACCAAATTTTGGAAAATGAGTAAATTGATCAGTAGATAGTATCATCTTGTTTCTTGCGTTATACGGGTTTATGAGGGTCCTGAATCCGATGAAATCAATAAAAACAGCACTGGACATCGCAAACTTGTACTTTTTGGTGATGGGTACGAAATTTGGTGCTAGCACCAAAATTTGTCAAATTACGCCGAAAAATACAAGTAGCAATGATCTGGCATATTTGAAATGTATTCCATTAGAATCAGCGCCCTAGAAAACCTGAAAATGTGAATTTATAGCATCATATAAGTGAATTAAAAATTTTGTGTTCTAACTGAAAAGTGCTGGTTACTTGTTTTTTCATTTTTTTCCTACGCAGAGAGGACTAAACAGCCATTTATGGTAATCATATCATTTTTAAATATTTTCCAATGTATTTTGCGCCCCAGAAAACCTATTTTGAAAAACAATTAGCCGAAAAATGTAACTTTCAAATTTTTTGAAAATTGTGCACTACTTGTAATTTTGGTGCTGCAATATTACCACCCCAGTAAATTCAGACGTTTTCGTTAATATTTGTAGATTTTAGAGGGAGGGGTCAATATGACCCCCCCCCCCCCCTGACTTATCTTTCATATTATCTTTATATATTATCATATTATCTTTCAGTATTTACTGAATTATCTTTCAGTATTTACTGAATTATCTTTCAGTATTTACTGAATTATCTTTTTAGTATTTACTGAATTATCTTTCAGTATGTACTGAATTATCTTTCAGTATTTACTGAATTATCTTTCAGTATGTACTGAATTATCTTTCAGTATTTACTGAATTATCTTTCAGTATTTACTGAATTATCTTTCAGTATTTACTGAATTATCTTTTCAGTATTTACTGATTCAGTAAATACTGAAAAAGATAATTCAGTAAATACTGAAAGATAATTCAGTAAATACTAAAAGATAATTCAGTAAATACTGAAAGATAATTCAGTACATACTGAAAGATAATTCAGTAAATACTGAAAGATAATTCAGTACATACTGAAAGATAATTCAGTAAATACTGAAAGATAATTCAGTAAATACTAAAAAGATAATTCAGTAAATACTGAAAGATAATTCAGTAAATACTGAAAGATAATTCAGTACATACTGAAAGATAATTCAGTAAATACTGAAAAGATAATTCAGTAAATACTGAAAGATAATTCAGTAAATACTGAAAGATAATTCAGTAAATACTGAAAGATAATCACTGAAAGATAAATACGTTACTGAAAGATAATTAAGTATTACTGAAAGATAATTCAGTAAATACTGAAAGATAATTCAGTAAATACTAAAAGATAATTCAGTAAATACTGAAAGATAATTCAGTAAATACTGAAAGATAATTCAGTAAATACTGAAAGATAATTCAGTATTACTGAACGATAATTTATTAATTACTAAAAGATATTGTAGAACACTGAAAGATATTAATTATTACTGAATGTAAATTTATACTGAATAAAAAATATTAAAACACTGAATATTGACCCTAAAGAGACGCCATATAAATGAGCAACCATAAAATCCTTTCTTCACAAACCGAACGCTGATAAGTTGACATAATGTAACAAAATTACATACATCATTGCTTGCAAAGGTCACTTTTCAGCGTTAAAGACCCTTGTTTATTGATGTAAACCTCCCTCGCTGCGCTCGCTCGGTACATAAATAAACTAGGGTCATAACGTTGCAAAGTGCTACTTTGCACACAATGATGTACTGTAAATAGTTATTAGATTTAATTAATACGGGATAAAATTCACATTATATTTAATAGGCCTATAGATAATTGTTACATTAGGGTAAGAGGCAAAACGTCTACATTTATGTCTCCAATATATGAATTACTGGTGGGGGATGGAATTCGTACGGGTCGTAAGATGTATTTAGGCTAGTCTATAAACTAATCCCCCACCAATGACAAAATGTTAATAATGAAGTGTATAGTACGCGAAATAGTGATAAGTTATCCTTCCTAGAGGTACCAAACAGTCATACATTATTTCTTAAAAAAGCACAAATTTTAATCGCTTGTCAGTGAGAATTTATTAAAACCTGTTGTTATTTACAGTATTGTTATTTACAATTTAACATATTTTGTTTGCACAAGTTTCGATCTTCAAACGGCTGAGACATCCAAATAGTGGCGCAAATTGACCATTAGTGAAAAGGTATTGTTTATTGTTTTGGGTAGAAAACACCGCCACTAATATTTGAAATTTAAATAAATTAATTTTTTAAATCATCTAAAAACACATATGTTGTGTTTCCGGTCACTTTGCGCCATTAACTCGAGAAATCACATCCGCGTTTTTGACTGTCGGTCATAAGTGATAATAATTATCTATAACGAAAGACTTAAAATCGTCTAAAAACTACTTATTGTACAACTCATAATCAGAAATTACACAAAAGTGAATTGTATGCGTTATTGTAGATATATATATTTTTTAAAATATCTGCAAAGGCATTTTTGGCTGTAGAATTAAATTGATAATAAATACTATTGTTTACCGCCAGGGGTGCAAGTTAAATTCATAAGAACTAAAGGCAATTTCCTTGTAATTGTTTATTTTGGGCCAGTATGCCTAGATTGGGCCATTTTGTTCTAGGTGGGCCATATTTGCCCTAAGAGGACGTGTACCTTTTGGGCCATCGTAGTAGGATTAGGGCCATTGCTCCAAGCCCAAGGCCATTTAAGGGCCATTGGACCTTTAAAAGGTGGCCCTAATAGTGGGAAAGCTTATATATATATATATATATACTAAAACAACCTGGTATAGATTTTATTAGTCACTAAAAATAGAATAGTATACTCATTTACATTATATTTACTACTTGCATCTGTAGCATATTACTTAATTTACTGCAGACTGCTTAGAATATAACTCATAATAGGTCTGCATTGCTGAGTATGACCATCTTGTCATTTTATTCCATACATATATATACAATTATTCATGTTGGATATATCCAACATACGTCAGCACTATTTATGTGAAGCTCTTACATGATGCAGTGAGTAACTAAACTCATGCAAAACCAACTGCTAAATTTCTTCATGCACCACAATTATAAAAACGATATCCGGTCATCCCAACTCGGATTCAACAACACGAGGCAAACGGTCACTGTTCTCAACCGCATGCAGCTGCAACATGAGCTGGAATAAAGCTGCATGCTGCATAATGTGATCCTAGTGTTGCAGAATGCATCACTCTCGCTGCTGCTCAATGATATGTCATGGCGGGAAAACAAATGCCTGGCATAAATGATAATGGTATACTGACTGGATAAAACAACACAATAACTGATATGATTTCTTAGTAGAACAATAATTATTATCACGTAACAAGACTATGACAAGATATCGCCAAAAACAAAGAACCAGCAGTACTGTTAATAAACACTACCTTATTAACAGGGTAAATAAACCAATACAACATGCATTACAACATGCTAAACCAATCCTATAAACAGCGTGCAGTGAGACTGGCAATTGAGTGGCAATGCAGCCTGGGAGTTATCTGACCTCAAAGCATGCCTCACTGATGCCTATGCACATATTATATGACTGGTTGGTACTGCTGCCAGGTTAGGGCCAGATATGTTTTCATCAATATCCAAATATCAATTTACCATTGCTTTTCAGTGATGAGAGTTGGTCCTACGCATACCACGAGCAAACGTCCACATAGTGGAGTATTGGAGATTTTCTTAGTGATCAGTCTCTCAACATCAAAATTGAAAATGATGATTACTCAACAACAATGGAAACAGTACATTTTATGAAATTCCTCAGCGAAGTTAAGCCAAGCCCATTGTCTTCTTTCCTGAATATTACAGAATATATATAGAATCCTACAGGAGCTAATAAACCAACAGGTTGATGCCATCAATGATGCTGACGACAGCAGGCAATCATCCCAGGCATGGAAATCGATCAATCTGCTTACTGGGCGGAAAAGCCAACCAACCACCAAGGTTAAGGCTGAATCACCAGCCGATCGCCTCAATGGTTGGAAGCCCACTTTGAAAAGCTCCTCAATAATGACAGGGTATTGCCTGATAATTTTATAGAAGTAAAAGTGTCTGAGTCTGTACTCCCAGATATTCCCATTGGCGATATCTCCTTTGCAGAAGTGAAGGCTGCTGCAAAGAGCATTAAGACCAATCGTGCCAGTGGAGTAGATGGTGTCCCCCCTGTGGTCTTTAAAATACCTTAGTGTTTAAAGCTCATCTATCCCATCATAGTAGACATGTACGGAACAACAAGAGTCCCACAAGAAATGAAAACTAATAAGTTGGTGCCAGTTCCCAAGAAGGGCAACCTAACACTCTATGGTTCTTTTCGGGGAATCTCATTGATCTCGATTGCTGCAAAGCTATACAATAGGATTCTATTAAATCGCATCAGGGATCCCATTGAGAGACTGCTCCGTGGAAATCAGAATGGGTTCCGTAAAGGTCGTGGGACCATGGAGCCCATTTTGGCACTTAGAAGGATAATTGAAGAGTTATCAAAAAAGAAAGACAGGCATCTGGCTGTTATCTTTGTTGACTTCTTCAAGGCCTTTGATTCAGTCTCTCGCTCACGTATGTTCAGCATACTTTCATTATATGGGATTCCTGATGAAATTATTGCAGCAATCAGATCAGTATACGATGGTTCGACAACATTTGTGTCTACTGTTGACGGTGACACAGAACCATTTGAAGTGTTATGGGGCGTCCTCCAAGGAGACACACTTGCACCATTCTTGTTCATTATTGTGGTTGACTATGTTCTACGCATGTCCTTAGATCATTATAATGATGATGGGGTGATGATAACTCCACCTACTGGCTCCAGAAGTCGAGGAAATCCTGCCAAGTACCTAACTGATCTAGACTTTGCAGATGACTTAGGAGTACTCTCAGAATCATTAGAGGGAGCCCAACAGCTCCTCAGCTCATTAGAACATGCTGCTTCTAGTGTTGGTCTTTTTATTAACTCCAGAAAGACCAAAATTCTGACAGTTAACTTTGAAAGTCCTCAGCAAGTCTCTGATCGGATGAGCATAAGCTGAAAGGATGGTATGCTTGAGCATGTGGACGACTTCTGTTACCTGGGATCATGGATCCGGAAGTCAGGTGAGGACCTTCGAATACGTAAGGGAAAGGCATGGACAGCCTTGAATAGGCTTTCCAGGATTTGGAAGTCACCGAGAATTAATCGGAAACTTAAGGTCTGATTATTTAGAGCAGCAGTAGTTCCAGTACTCCTCTACGGGAGTCCATGCTGGTCTCTAACTGCTGAGGACACCAAATCTCTGGATGGCACATTCACAAGAATGCTACGCCGGGTTCATTGTGTCAAGTACAATGCACACATCTCCAACCAGACACTATATAACATTGGAGGTTTCTCATTGGTTCCCCCAAGCTTGACACTAGAACAAAATCGCCTCCGCTTTGCAGGACATTGCTTTCGCCGTGAGGACCAGCCAGTGCATAATCTTGTACTTTGGCAGCCTCATGGAGTGAATAAGCATGGTGGACAGCCCATGACTTTCTTGAGACGCATCTTAAAGGACACTGGCCTTAAAGATGCGGATGATCTAGCAAATGTCATGGGTGATAGGGAGTTGTGGCGGTGCAATTTTGTTGACAAGCCGGCACAGCATTCTTAAAAATGCAGTTGCAATGCAGCATGCCGATCCTAGTAGTAGTAGTAGTAGTAGTACCCACACAGAAAAAAGACACTGACAAAAAATGGGGGAACTCAACTCGGCAGTATTATAGGTTTGACTTCTGTAGCATCCATCTCTCCTCGTGCCCATAAAAAGTAGCTAGACGGGATCCTGTTTGGCCTCCCCATACAGGTTCTGAACCAAAACTGTGCTTTCCTTCTAGAGCATCACACAGTTTGATTGGATCTAGACAGACAAGGCTGCATCAACCACACCTCGTCTCACATATGGCCAGTCACATACAACATAGCACCATAAACATTCCCTCATGCATGGTAAGGGACCCGGTATGCATGCAGCACCCAACATCCCAGTGAGGGTACCAGACAGGTATGAAGGCCATATGGTATCCATAACAATTATATCTACCACTACCACTACCAGAACCTTGATGTCTTTCCCATACCTGGAAAGTTTGTGTTCTGGACCAAATTCTCATGAGTCAACGCCCATGGATCAACTATGGCATACCTACTCTACTAACAAGAGACCTCAGTGGGACGCTACACTGGCATGACTGTGACTGGTCCGGTCATAATGCTCCATTTGGGGTCAAGAAGAACATTACAATTTATACAACTGAACAAAACAGACATTGGTAGCAATACATGTTTAGAAGTATGTAAAAAAACGAATTCAAATTATGTTAATTATGGGTAAAATACATATGTATATATTATAACAGTATTGTATATAAAGGAATCTGTTATAATAGGCCCTATGCCTTCAGTATGTTGCTATTAAACCTGAGTAGCTTAACTGTATTTAAGGACTACACCCCTGTCCATAGTATTTCACCCATGATTGTAAATGCTGAGAGTGAAACAACAACTACCACAATACAATGTTGTGTACAGGTTGATCTTCCTGGCAAAACTGTGTCCAACAAGCTTCAAGTGGTGTCTCTGACAGGTGAGTATGTCCCCCCCCCCCCCCCTCTCCCCATGGCCAGCCAAAACTTCCAGACATGCACCTTAGTGTAATATACCATTAGAAAGAGAATTTAATTCTGAGCTTACATGCAACAATTTATGGTACAGCAATCAAGTCAACAGCTTTGCAGCCCTGTTGCTCTTTTGCAGCATGGGGAGCTCCTGGATAATGCCTACCAAAATGTAAGCCAATCCTCACGGTTAGTTCAGTAACATGATGATGATTAACAATATGGAAAGGTTTAAACCCTTGCCTTTTGTATTCCCTGTGGATGGAGCCAATGCTTTTGATTTTGCCAGGATTAAGAAGGATTTCTTTTTGGATGGCCTGCACTGATATCTTAGGGCAGCCTGCACACTCAGCAAGAATATCCTTAGACTCTTGTGAAAGGGAAAATTGACTCCCATTGTTTTCACCTTCCTGCAATGGCATGGATCTCGATTCCAGTTTCAGTTCACAAAATCTTCACTATGCATTACCTTCTCCACTATCCACTTCATTGACAGTTGCACACCATTTGCACAGAATCACGAGCCTCTCTAAAAGTAACAGCACTGTCTACTAACAGGAGACGTAACATCCTGTCAACCATACGATTTTCATCAGAGTCGTCGAAGATTGCACTGGAACTTGTCATTTTAATTACTTCTGTTAGGCCTAATTGAGTAAAATTACCAAAGAAACACTAATACCGGTAATTGAACACTGTAATATCGCAATACAGGAAGTCAGGCAGTAATAACTGTTTAAACAAGGCTGCAAACTGATGACTAACGCTGGATAAACTATAGTTTGCTTATTGTGAATTAAATCATAAACATTAAAAAATAAGATAGGTTTAAAGAACAGCCTATAAAATTTGTATAATTTAGTATTGGACCATAAATTTTATCTTCGAATGGTATATTACACTAAGGTGCTTGTGCAGTTTTGGCTGGCCAGAGGGTGGGGGGGCAATCAGTATGGAACACCCGGTACAATCCCGAGACTAGTGTCTTCAGTAGTTAGAACACTGCTGGGCTGCCATAGAGCAGCATATGCTCCACTACTATACGGAAAAGGTGTCCAATTAAAGAGCATGATATTTCACAGCTCTTCCAGATCTTCGATAGTTAGTATATTATGTGCTGTCCGCAGCACATATAATACATACCCCACTAAACTACATAAAACTATATATTAAAAAAAATTACCTGTTCTAATTCACAGCGATATTAAAGTATGAAGCATTTTCAGTCTTTGTTACTAGTTGTTTTAGATTTCCACTTAGTTTTAACATTTTATATACATTTCAACTAAAATCAAAGAGGAATTTAACAATTACATCCAATGGGATCGCCATAACGAAGATACTTTACCCAATGAGAAATGAGCTGAAATCTAGTTTATATAGAGGATGATATCTTCCACTCATCTTGTGTTCTTTCAAAATTTCAATGTTTTTTTCAATTAATAATATGGCAAGTTGGGTTCCTCTGGTGCTCCTGCTGGCTTTGCTGAGATGTTCGGTAAGTCTGATAGTATGCATTTAGATAACTGTGCATCTTATTGTATGTAATGATTTATAGTTGTTAAGTAAACTAATGCTGAATGAAATTATATATTCTATTATTATTATTATTATATTATTATTACTATTATTATTATATTATTATTATCTATTTTTATTCAATATTGCTCATTTGTATTAATACTAATACAACTTTAGCTATATTTTATTTTTATTTTTTTTATTTTTTACAAATCAACATTAAAATAAGTAAAATTATTATACATGGCACATAATTAGGAATAATTAGATATATGACATATAATTTAACAATAAAATAATATGGTTCAATTGTAATTATGCCCCAATAAGTAATGTAATGCACTCTGCATTCTGGATGGTTGTTTGATATTATAAGCAATAGAGTCACCCAGAGTTTGATATTAATTGTTTGAAAATTAAGAGTGGCTTATATGGTACTGGTGCTTCTGGAGCACGTTTTGGGAGGTAATATACTGGAAGATTACTTTTACTGAAATTTACTAAATACATCAGCTCCAATCGATGAGCTACATACTTTACGATAATGCTCAGATCAAGGTTACTTGAAGTTCTTATAAAGCTATATCAGGCATATTTGACGTAACATTAGGACTAGTACATTGGGGTTAAGTCAATTTTCATATTATCAATAAGATTATTATCAACAATAATCAACAGCTTGGTTTAGTGGTGATAGACTTTCACTGGCATCAATCGGGATCCCCTGGTTCAGTACCTTGATGGGGTAGCTCTGTTTGGGAACATGGCTTTAAATACTGCAGCCTAACCCAATCCAGCCTGTCATCATCATTAACTGGTCGATAAATGGGAACCAAGATAACTTGGAAGGCAGAGAGGAAGGGTTTCTTGTGAAAGATTACCACTGATGGTGGTAAACAGGCATTCCCTGGCCCTTTGAGCCTAAAAGGTTCTCACATTCAATAAGATAATTATTATCCTGGTTTATACTACCAAGTTAAATCAAGTCAACCCTGTAGTTAGTAGTGGCAAACAGGCAATGAATCAGTTGCAAAAATTGTAATTGGTCTCTCTGAGTCACTTGTGGCTAACAATCAGGGCAGCCAATGCTCATCAACTTCATAATATGTTCCCATCTTATTTTTATTTATACTTGTAGGAAACTTCGCATCTATGTGACTTTTAAAAAAAGGTGTTGCAGTCTTATAGTTCCTTAAACAAATTCCAAAACGAATTGAAAAGATACAGTAGTGATTACCAACCAAAGCCTGGTATGGGATGTTATTGTTGTTGAGAAGCTTTTTAAACACTAAACCAAGCAGCTGATACATAAGCCTCATGGAAGAATCTTATTGGACATTTTTTCTTCCATTAAATTTATTTGCAATATGTGAGTAGAAATGGTACATGCTACTGATGTTGTTTCAATGTTGCCAGCCCTACTAAAGCGTTGGTAGCAGCACCATCAGTGATCAATGGCAACAGTGGTGAATAAATAGATCTCTGATTTCCGAAATACCAATGTTGAGCCTTCAAGAACCACTATACTGCCCAGCATATCAATCTAACTACCAGTTCATCAGTAGTGGTTAAAATCGAGGAAGGGGATATATCAATGGTGCCATTTGTCTTCACTTCCACTGAATAAATTGAAACTGTGGAATAAATATACTTACTGCCTGCAAGATAGACATTCCTCGCTTATGCTATACCCATCAGCTTTCCTCTGAAATTCGTGCACTCTTTGGAAGCTGATTGACATGGTAACATTGACATGGTTTAAATTAAGTGCTTCTCTACATTATCATGGATCTCAATGGTCAATCCATGGGTGAAGTATAATATCAACTCTTGAGGGAATTGGCTAAGTTTTATGGTATGTCATACCTGGAGACATCCTTCCTGAGGCTATCCATGTAAATGTGTGCTGTGATAAAGAGTTATGGTATGATTTGGCCGCTTGCAGTTTTGAATATATTCAACAACTGTCAAGTCTTGTAGTGCGAGCCGAAGTGAATACATTTGAGTTTTAATATAATACCAGCTTGCATTTAATGTTAAGTTTCAAATATGATGCACTGCAGCCATGCTGCATATGTAACTTGTACATACAGCTGTACTGTGTACCATCACCCAGTATCCAGCAGTAATCAGAGTATTTGGTAAAGGTTAATGCTGTAAGTATATGCCTAGTCATATCAAATTACCATCACTCATGTTACCGTATCCTACAGTATAAAATTGGGGCGAGCCATGAACACAACACTAAATATTTTATGCAATAAAATTGCTGGTTGATTGGTTAGAGAACAAGCTGCATCAAATTGATCACCCATGTTAGTATTGGGTCTAAGTATATGGCACAGGCTTCTGCCCATGCCACAAGGATTATAACTTCCTACAATAGATACTTACACAATGGCAGTTTATGGAAGTCTGACACACCTATAGGTGTATTTTTACTCCCCACTAGTCACAGTTAGTCAAACTAGATGACATCAACATCGCCCTAAATTTAGTGTCTTTATTATTTGTCTAACTTTAGTGCAAAGTAGTCTTACTACCTGAAATTAATGAGAATTAAGAGTTTGACCCATTGTTAGGGGGATTCAGTTCTTGTACCAAGTGGGGAATGCATCAAAGAGACCCAGAGACCTCCAGGTTCTCTTTGGTGATATAATTTATAATCTTTCTCAGCAACTGCAATCCCACTTCAACATATGGTATTTGGACAACTAGCAAGTCCATGAATATTGTTTTGATGTATCTGAGCATCATCATGATCAAAGAGGGAAATAAACTGGGCTCGAGATTAGCCCTCAGAAATGAGAGTTATTCTTCAAGGGTAGATTTAAATCAAGAACTTCACTTATAGAAAGAACCAGTTTAACATAGAGTGTGGTGTGAGGGAATCCAGTTTCCACATCTGGAGAACATGTATATATGCTGCTAGATGCACCAATATGTTCATCAGCATCATAAATTATCTTGCAAGAATCTGTAGTGGCATCCACCTTCATGACTGTCCCCATGGTTCTTTTTTATTGAAAACTCATTTTCCATCCCATGACTTAATTACTTCCTTCATGTTACTACATGTTTCACTATTCTCAATACATATGATGTAGCACTTAGCAATGCCCTTCAGGATGTAGCCAATGTTAACATTGATGACAATGCATTGGCCCAAGCCTGTCTACCAGCCTACATTTGTGACTTGGTTTGAGTTACACAGTGCTCACTCCAACTCCATGTTTAGCTTCCATGGCTGCTTGTTATACTCGTCCAAGCTATTTGTCCAGGCAACCTGCACAACATCACTCAACCACTAGTTTCCAGTGTACCCCTGGAGCAGTGGTTATCTTCTGTTACACCAGATGCTGAGATTTCATCCTCTGGCCTCCAGAGTACCTGGTCTCTCTCAATCCATAATTCAACTCTGACAATGTATATTCTGCAACATCTCCCCTGGACACTGCAAGATAATGTACATGTTGCTGCCTCGATACTATTCCTTGCTGCTCTCTTGGGATTAAGTTAACTGATGAGTTCCTAACTCTGTTACAATCCGCCATGGGTGCCATGTTATGCAAATGGGCACTACAGCATCTGCAGCCAGAGAATTGCAGGTCGGTATGACTGTCACTATGTTGTGAATGATAGTGTAAAATATATATTGTATAAATTGATGACTTATTGGTATCTGCACCACAGATAGAATGTGTGTGAATGGTGTTTACATTATCTGCCCCACAGATAAAATGTGTGTGAATGGTGTTTACATTAGTCACCTCTAATAGTGGAAAGATTTTAACTTGTGATACCACTATTGTAGATAGATTGGCCACTAGCCAATGTTGAAACCAGCCAGAGAGGTGTGTTGTCAATTTGCAGTGGTCTTGGGATGTTGGTGACCATGAGACATTAGTGTCCCACAGTCAATAATGTTCCAGTACCTTTAGAGCCCATGGTCGCTTTAAGTTTCTTTGTCTCTTCAAGTCTCTTCAAACTTAAAAATTACAAATTTCCAGTCTTTATTTCCCACACCCCTTTAAATTTTATCTTTTTACTTTCAACTTAAATTTTTTATGATTAATAAACTAATTGATCTCGGCTAGCCATGGTAGCATTTATATTATTTGGTTTTGTAAATTATTGCACCACCTATAAACAATATTATATAATATTTAGGGTGAATGGCAAAGTCTTTCAGGAATGAGGATTAAGCAATATTGTTTGATTGTTTATACATAACCTTCTATGGACTGGGTATATTTAAATTGTTTAAGGGAACCAGTACGTGGTGGAATTCCCTTTGAATTACTAATGATACAAAGGTACACTTATCTATAGTTTGACTGAATAGCTTTTAATAATTTTTATTTTAATTACTTAAAATCTTATGCTGCACTTGTGGAACTAAAAAAATTAAAATTCGTTAACAATTAGTTAATAATTTTAGTATTATAAATAGTTGAATAATATTTTCATTAATTTTCATTTTATTTCATATTTATATTACTAATAACTTCCTTGAAAATAAATTATAGGAGCAGATTCTAGTTCCACATGTTCAGAGGTCGTCGACTTGACATGTGTACCAAATTTTGTGAAATTTCATTCAGTACTTTTCAAGAAAACTGTACCTTTGTGTCAAAAAAATTCGTTTTGAGAAAAACGCATTCAAAGTTCTAAACAATAAAAATATGGCGGTATTTGCTTATAATTGCAGGCAATCTACCATTCTGATAGTGGTAATTTTCAAAATAACCTCTTTGTTGATCAGATGATCAAAATTAATTATTCAAATTTCATGGAAACTTTGAAAAAATCAGGTAGTCAGTAATTTTGGAATGAAAAAGTTGAAAAACAAAATTAAAAAAAATAAAAATAAAATAAATTTTTTTTTAAAGTTTAAAAAAAAAATGAAAAAAAATTTCAAGACTTTAAAAAAAATTCTTACCGTCAAGTAGTTATTAACTTTGGAAAGAAAAATTTTTGAAGAAAATGGAAAAAAAAATTGAAAAAAAAAATTGAAAAAAATTGAAAAAAAAAATTCAAAAAGTTTTCAATTTTTTTCCGAGTAATTCCGTTTATTTAATTCTTTATATTTCAAATAATATATGTATGCAGTCAAAATTATCCATTATGTTTACTTGCCTACCAGAATACATTTAGAAAGCTAGTGTTCTCCAGCACCATAGTCCTCATCTTGTTCGATTGCTCGAGATGATCGCTTCAGTTCACGGCGAGCTTCCCTTTCCGAGTTTTCCATTTTGAGTAACCTTTCAGCATCTTTTACACGTTCTTGGTCGATTTTCGTTAGCCCCCGGACTGTCTGATTTCCGTGATGTAGACCAAGTTTCTCAAAAACTCGAAGTCTGATTACCGCACCCTCATTATATGTTGCAACAGCATCATAAACACCAAGTTCTAGGGTATCAAGACCAACAAATACTCTTTTAGGGATTCTAACCCAAATAGAGCTGTTAAAACTTTCATTGATATTTTGAGTTTTACCATGAACACATTTTGATAGCAATGTTGGATGGGATAAACTATTATTAATTGGTTTCATCAAATCCATAATAGGCCTAGGGATAGTTTTACGGTGTTTACATTCGCCAGATTCACACGCCTTGTACTTGTTGTACTTACACCATGTTGTAGGATCTTTAGGGCAACAATGGTGTTCTGGAAATTCATCCGTTGAACTGTAATGGAAGAAGGTAGCCCAAATTGCTTTCCGCATTGCTTTCACATCTCCAGGATTCTTCCTGATGGCATTGCCATAGTACGACTGGAGCTGGTTTATAAGATTGATGGTCAGTCGCCCTTTGCCCCCCATGGTCTTGCCATCGGATAATTTCTGTTTCTTATAAATTGCCTGTATCGAAAGAAACAACAGAAACAACTCCATTCATGGATGTGTGACCTCGTTTTTGCCAGGTTCCATCTACAGTGACAGCACAATCTGTTAGTTTTTCTACATTGCTTGGTTCCAATTCTCGCTCACTATTCAAACCACAACTGTCAGTGTCATCCTCATCATCATTATCCTCCAGCTGGTCTTCATCTTCATGTAAGTTGTTGAGCTCAGTTACCTCCTTGGCAGCTGAATCTATTGTTTCCATGGCAACAGCTTTTACAGCAGGAACAATAATTCGATAGATATGGCTAAAATGTACCGGTGGTGGAGGAAGATTCATAATGGCCAATAAATTTGAGGCCCCACTATTACCAATACCAATACACCTTAGACCATAGACCAGTCTGATATTAGATTCGAAACTGGTATGCCTCGAGTCAGTCGTAATTATTGTTTGAGAAGTGTAGAACTCGGTGAGATTAGATGATCGACTTGGCCTAGTAGATTCTAAACCTGAACAGGCTTTACAAACAATACTGAGTTTAGCAGCCAGTACTCTTTGGTAAACCTTACCAATATAAATATCCCCGCTATAGCACAGTTTGCAGCACAGAACATCTTTGATCGCTTCATTTAGTAAAGCTATGTCAATTATTTGATTTCCGGTTTCAGGTGAATTTTGGGAAGGAGCAGGACTTGAACATCTGCTGGTAATTGTAGTTGATAGCTTACTTTGAGAGGCAGAAACATCTTTCTTACCGGTATCTAAAACATTTTCTACATGTTTTTCGAACTTTTGGTAGTATCTATTCCCTTGAAACTTTCGTCTTTTAGACACCCATGATGTCCTTTAACGTGGCATGATAATAGGTTATCAATAAAATTAATATTCCGCAGTAGGCCTAGATAGTATACTGTCAGACTGCATCACAGGACCGGTTATATCAGAATTACTACCGGTAGTAGGCCCTATTGCATATTGTTAGATGGTGTGCAATAATGTTTTCGAATTAAAATTGATTGACCACAAAGGTGCTACAAGTTATTAGGCCTAATTCAGAATGCCAAACCAACAGCAATAACATTATTATAGAGGCCTATCTACAATCTCTATACAGCTTTATAAGTAATTCAGATTACCGGTAAATTACCGGTACTGTGTTATAGGCCTAACTTAGCTAATCTCATAAGACTTACTACAAACCTAGTAAAAGCGAACCTACATTGCAGGATAGCAAAACATTCATTGTGTCACATATATTTAGAGTAACAACAATAAATTCCCCGAAATTGAAGTTACAACAGCCTGACAGCATTAGACAACAATGACAGAATGATACCGGCACACTTATAGCTGTATAGCCTATATGTAACCGAGTTCAAAATTCCCTCTAAGACTTATGATATATGTACCATGTGCAAACTACAATAATTGCCTGCTGTGGAGTCAATTATTACAAAAATGAAATGAAAAATTATCAGAATGGGCTGAATTACGAAATTATTCTTTTGACTAACCGTAACACAATGAAAAATTTCTCGTGAACTATAAATGCTATTGAAACAAAAGTTTGATTTTTAGAATCTCCATGAAATTCTGATTTAGAAATGATGAAAAACCCAAAATCGTTTTTTTAGACCTCGACCACATACTGGTTTAACTTTGCTGAAGACTGGGTGTAATAATAAATGTGTGGTGCTATAATCATCCGAGTACACACTAACTCAGTTATCTATGACATTTTGATGACAAATTATAAGTAAAGTAGTACTTTTAGATAATTAAATTAGTTAATGTTGATGAAGGAGGCTATTGATGATGACTTTGGAGTAGTTCAATGCTGCGTTCTACTACTACTATAATCGGCCTGCAGCATTGAAACTGTATATTATTGAGATGCTATGGTGGCTTAACAAAAATTCTTCATCACCACCATGCAATCCACAATTGGCAAGCCCAATGCAGTGTGCATTAATAATGCTATGCCGGCTTGTCACCATGTTACAACGCCACAACTCCCTATCATCCCCCATGACTATCGTGAGACTATCCTCATCTTCAAAGCCAGGGTCCTTTAAGAGGTGTCTCACAAAATTAATGGGCTGTCCACCATATTTATTTTCTCAATGGGGCTGCCAAAGCACAAGATTGTGCACAGGCTGGTCCTCACTGTGGAAACAATATCCTGCAAAATGGAGGTGGCTTTGTTCTAGTTTCAAGCTTGGAGGAACCACAACGAGACACCTCGAATGTTATATAGTGTCTAGTTGAAGATGTATACATTATACTTGAGACAGTGAACCCGACATAGCATTCTTGTCAATGTGCCACACAGATATTTCGTGTCTTCAGCAGTTAGAGCCCAGCATGAACTACAATAGAGAAGTACTGGAACTACTCTAAATAATCGGACCTTAAGTTTCCACTGAATTCGGTATGATTTCCAAATACTGGAAAGCCCATTTAATGCCTTATCCTTACATATTCGAAGGTCCTCATCTGACTTCCAGTCCATGATCCCAGGTAACAGAAGTCGTCCACATACTCAAGCATGCCATCCTTTGAGCTTATGTTCACTCATCTGATCAGAGATTTGCTGGGGACTTTCAAAGGTAACTCAAAATTTTGGTCTTGTTGGAGTTAACAAAAAGACCAACACTAGAAGCAGCCTGTTCTAATGAACTAAAGAGCCATTGGGCTCCTTCTAGTGATTCTGAGGGTACTCCTAAGTCATCAGCAAAGTGAACTTTCAAGCGCCTAATGGCGATTGAAAGAATTCCACCATCCAACAGATCGGCCCAACCAATGTTATCTTCCAATTTAATTATCTATATCGCATCAATTCATCCCAATGACGAAGTCAAACCATACCCGTAAATCAAAAAACGACCGCAGCTCCATTAACGACTCTGATAAACTTAACAAATCCATAATCGAATAAATATCTCGACTCGACGATTTCGAAGACAGTTTCAACAATCTTGACTTCAGGATCGCAGAAATTATAAGTAAAGAACTGAACAAGCGACATGCGAATAGCGATAAAGACGATAATCCTGGACCTACCGACAGTACATTTCTCGGATTCGACAAGGAGGAAGAAAGAGAACTGGTAGCATCAATCAAGCATAACGTGAATTTCGAGATTGAGTCAATGAAAAAGCGTCTGGTAGAAATCCAAGGCAAATTTATTAATGTCAAAGACGTCCTTACCAGTCGTATAGATGATGCGGATCAGTACTCACGTTTGAACTGTATTCTCATACATGGCGTGCAACAAAGAAACAAGGAAACCGAAGATGACACCTACAATATAGTTCAAGCGTTTTTCTGGGACCAAATCGGACTCCAAATTCCAGAAACGGAATTTGACCGATGTCATAGATTGTCACCACACAACACTGAGTCTACAATGGGCCTGCGTTCGGGAATTGGTACTAGTAGTAGCGGTAAGCCAATGGTAATCATGGTGAAATTTGTGCGATGCCCATGTGTTCTCCCAAGCGAATTGTCTACGGAATACCGATTATTACATAACGGAATCGCTGACAACCGTGCGGTCCGATTTACTACGGAAGATCCGAATCGAAGGTATAGGGTAGTCACGGGATGGCCGCCTATACGCAATTGGTGATGCAGACTGACCGACTCCAATAATGGATCATGCTGACTTGGAGAGAGTGAAACCTTTCACTCAGGAAGAACGTAAAGCGCGAAGAGACAGGATTCAATCTCGCTTAACCAAAACTACTTAAATCGCTTGCTCTTCACTCACTACTTAGTTCCCTCTTGTGGTTTATCTGCGTACAGATAAGCCGATTCTGTATGGGATGAAAAACTTTTTGATATTACCTAACACTTTGCCTTGGTCAAACTGTCTGTGTATTTCTATAGGTTTTTGTTTTTGCAGTGCCTGTACAATCCTATCTTATTAGTTTAGTTTAAACATATCTTATTAGTTTTAGTTGGCTTTACTAGATATAGTTTCTTTTTGGGGAAACAACTGTACTTTATTACTATCTGCTACATAGAATATAACAATTAGTTTTTTTTGGGAGTCTTTCCTGGGAATAAACTAGGCAACAATACTTTATTAGTGGGATTTTTACCACGGTTCAATTCGGTTTCCGTACAGGGCGATCAGTCGACCAAGCAATATCTCTACTTCTTCAAAACCTTATGGAAAACACTGCAGCGAAACAATCGACTCTGGGAATATTCGTAGACCTATCGAAAGCCTTCGATACGGTTGATCACAATGTATTATTTAAAAAACTCGAACACTATGGAATAAGGGGATTAGCCTTGCAATGGTTTAAAAGCTACCTGGAAGAGAGATATCAGTCAGTTCAATACAAATCAACTTTATCAAACCAACAATTAATCAAATGCGGTGTACCCCAAGGGTCAATACTAGCTCCTTTATAATTTTTAATATACATGAACGACATAATTTCTTCATAAAAAACGTTAAATTTTATCCTCTTTGCTGACGATTGTAATATATTTCTAACCAGTAAAAACATATCTGAAATTTTACAGGAAGCAAATCTCGAACTAGAGAAAGTTATGATTTGGTTAATTACAAATAAATTATCCTTAAATATCACAAAAACAAAGTACATCATATTTAAAAATAATTATTAACAACATTATTAACAAAATTAATAACAACCCTAGTTCCAATAAGTACTGTACATAAGTATCCCACTCGCGCGGCACAAAACCACCACTATCGGCTCTTACTTTATCGAACGAACTACGGAAAATCCACAATATCTTATCAGGCAGTCAAACTATGGAACATCATACTGGCCGAAATTCATAACTCAAAATCATTATGCAAAGTAAAAAAACTTCTAAAGACATACCTTATCAATCTCCAATAACTCCGTATCGTACTGTATATTCCATGAAATTCCCATTCTATAAACATACAATAAAAATATTACATCTATCTGATTCCTATTATGTATACGGCAACCATTTCAGCAAAAATAAAGTAATATGATGATCAGCCGTCAATGAATATTCAACCAAAACTGGCAAATCTAGACAAATAAATTGTGTAGTATATACCATACTACTGCTAAAAAAATGTTTCTAGCATTAATAGCATAATTAAAAAAAAAAACTTAAAAAATATGACATTAAAATAAAAAATTAAGTATTAAAATTAATATATTTTCTAGCACAAAATAAGCCATGCTTCTGTGTTCGGAAATGTTGGCCCCTATGAAGTGGCTATAGTATTTAGTAGTGGGGTCTGTGGCTGGGGGGGGGGGGAGGGGGGGGGTTTCAAGAAGTCTTAGTATAATAGTAGTATGCAGTTTTAATATTGTTTTAATTGTTTAATTAGTTTAATATTGTTGTTTAATTGTTTAATTGTATACATTTAACTGTGAAATTGTTATATATTATATTATATTATGAAAGATCTACAATAATTTGAATCGCAGTAACTATGGAAGCAAAAAAAAAAAACCATAGTCAACCACAATTATGAATAAGAATGGTGCAAATGTATCTCCCTGGAGGACTCCCCATAACACTTCGAATGGATCTGTATCACTATCAACTGTAGACACAAATATAATTGAACCATCATATACTAATCTGATTGCTGCAATAATTTCATCAGGAGTCCTATATAATGAAAGTATGCTGAACATACATGAGCGAGGCAGCATACATACATATAGTATTCAAAGGCCATTAAGAAGTTAACAAAGATAACCCTTTTAAGTGCTAAATGCTAAGTGCTAAGCACTATGATCCTACAACCTTTACAGAACCCATTCTGATTTCTACATAGCAGTCTCTCAATAAGGTCCCTAATGTGATTTAATAGAATTCTATTGTATAGCTTTGCAGCAATCGAGATCAATGAGATTCCCCAAAAAGATCCATAGAGTGTTAGGTTGCCCTTCTTGGTAACTGGCACAAACATATATGTTTTCATCTCTTGTGGGACTCTCATTGTTCACTACATGTCTACTAAGATTGGGTAAATGAGATTCAAACAGGTATTCTAAAGACTTCAGGGGGGACATAATCTACTACACTGGCATGATTGGTCATAATGCTCTTTGCAGCAGCCTTCACTTCATCAAAGGAGATATTGCCAATTGGAATATCTGGGAGTACAGTCTCAGACACTTTTACTTCTATAAAGTTATCAGGCAATACCCGTCATTATTGAGAAGCTTCTCAAAGTGGGCCTTCCAACCATTGAGACGATTGGCTGGTGATTTTGCCTTAACCTTGGTTTGGTGGTTGGTTGGCTTTTTTGTTTTCTGCCCAGTCAACAAGTTGATCGATTTCCATGCCTGGGATAATTGACTGCTGTTGTGGCATCATTGATTGCATCAACCTGCTGGTTCAGGGACCTAGATGCAGCCTCAACTGCATTCTCGGCTGCTGTAGTCCAATTGAGTTGGGACTCTTTCTGCGTCATATAGCAGTCATTTCGGCACTTCTAAATTCTGTGGTCAGTCCAGGGTTTTTTTTTCCTGTTTCGAGTGTATCCAGGTACTGTTTCTGCAGCTGCTAACTTAAATGCTTCTGTGAAGGCAGTAAAGCCCTCGCAGTGTTCTGCCGCATCTGAGGCAAGAGCCTCATTCATACCTGTTGGTCAGCTGTAGTGTGAAGCTGGATCTCACACTGGACTGTTTAATTAAAGAAATTGGAGATGAGCTGTTGCAACTGTAATTAAACAGTTAGCAGAGAGGTCCAGTCTTGCCATGGCAAGGCAGATTTCATTGTTCTGCTAGCGTGCAGACTAAGTCTTGTCTTACCTTGGCCACAATATGGCGGTGATCACTGGAGAAAGGTCGAAGTGCAAATGCATTAGTCTTGTATAGAGCTCCTGTATTTCCTACTAAACAGAATATGGTCTATCTAGGACTTGTGACCACTGGGTCCACTTTGAGTTCATAGCTTTCCAGTTCGCTTCTTGAACTGGGTTCCAGCCTAAAAAACAATCCATTTCCAGAAATAAAATCCTGAAGATGGATGGAATTTTGGTTGACACTATCGCTATAGACCCAGGGTGATGTAGGTGGTTGATGCAGACTTGCATTAAATGTTAAGAATGCATGCTGATCCACTCCATCAGTAGCTGCTTGTAGATTGTGGTAGAAATTTTTCACCTCTACTGGAGCAACACTAGTTGGAGAATAGCACACCATCAGAAACACATTAGGAAACTTCTTAGCAAGACTTCCACAATATGAGATGATATTTGCTAAGTTTAATAGGAAATGTATAATAGGTTTACTATACTAGGAGTGGATATTATATTAGGAAATAGGATATAGGAAATAGGATTATATTAGGAATATACTAGGAAATGGTTAAACACTGTTGGGAGCAAATTAATACGTTGTATTGGATGAATAATGGTTGGTAAAGATTGCCTGATGGATATCCCATTGCATATGCCACTATACAATTATAGAAGATGGTCATGGAGACCTGACAATCCTGGTAATCCAAACACCACTTATAATGAGCTCGCCTGTCTTCACACATTTCACCACTGTTACGGTATATGGCGCTGTATCCACATTATTAGTCGTTATACTGTATGCATTATTAGTCCGTTATGCAGTATGCAATATTAGTCCGTTATACTGTACGTAATATTAGTCCATTGTGCAGCATGATATTTTAGATAAGGCATAATAACGCAGTGGTATTTAGATAGGGAAATCGAAACACCCATATATTTGAATCCATCCATTTTGTATAGTATGTAGCCCTACCTACGTAATTTTGTATTAGGATATATGTAGATAGTTCCAGGGTAGCGAGTTTATTCGGACCCTGGATTTTGTGCTTGCTGATATTAGCATCGATAGGGCTAGCATCTAGGGACGCTGTCCTGGCCATTCAGCAGCCAGGGACGTGAACCATTACCATATATGGTAATAATTTGAGGTTTGGGCAAGCGATAGGGCTACAATCCGGCCTCCTTATTGGACTAACTGCTTCCAGGTTGGTCTAATGCTAGCACGGACTGGAGAGCCAATAGGAGAGCGATTGAGTCACCCTATTGCATCACCCCATCCGGATCACCTATAAATTGGCGGTGTGCCGGTAGAGCCTCACATGACACCTCACATGATCTGCTATCACCTTTGTACTTGTTGAGCTGTCTCTATTCAATTTTGACGGATATTTTAGCGTATTTTCTGCAATTTGCCAATTTTGATTAATTTCTTGGAATGATTTGCTAGTGCGATTACTCTCGATTGTGTTTCTCAATTAATTCCTTCGATTACTGCTAATTACAACTGAACTATGATTTCTACTTTTGATTAATGGTTCTATGTGATTCCTTTCTGCGCAATAATCCTAAGGGATTTCTGAGACTGTCAGACTTTGTGATTTGCATGCGCCGCTACTGTAGCTATTAGCATAATGGAGGGCTAAGGTGCCAGTGGGCGGTGGGCACATCGGGGGGTTGAGCGACTAGGAGAGAGCGGAGGATTCAAAGCGGGCAACGCTGGCTAGGGTCACCGTTGCGGGCGGGTATCTTGCACTGTAACACGCAGACCAATCGCTGGTACAGTAATTAGGGGGCTGATGATCCAGGTTTCGTCTCTATTTAGTATTAGGGGGGCAGGAATCAGGTTAGTTAGGAGTCCTATATGTACCCGGGAGAGGCCTGCACGTATCACAACGTTGAGTGTAGAGTACGAGTAGTGAATCGCATAATTGTGGGCTATACAGTAGTTAACTGCATAATTGCGAACTGTGATTTCTGACGCTGATTGGTGTGTTATTGAAGTGTGCCTATGATTATGAATGTTTAGGTAGGCGCCCTTTTCTTTTGATTGATTTCTATTTCTTAGTTACAATAATTAGTTACTGATTAGGTCAAAGTAATACGGCAATTTAGGCTATTACTAGCGAAACCTGTTGCGTAATAAATTAGAATTATGTATTCTGGAACTCTTAGTAATTAGTACGCTGTTAAATATTTGTGACTGTAATTGATTAGTAAAAATTAAGAATTAGTACGCAGCATAGCGGAGAGTAGCTAAGGTAATAATTAGAGTACTGTAAACTATTCACGCTGAGCGGTTATTTGCACTAGCGGGCAATCAGCTAGATCGCACTATTCGGTACGCACGATACGCTAGTAATTTGCTGGCCTAAAGCCAGCCGCAGGCAAGTTTAGACCCAGAGTGGTACTATCCACGTAAAAACAATTACTGTATCATTTTGGTTATTTTAAATATTCTCGCATTCACACATTATGTTAGGGAACCTCCAGTATTCGCGATTAGAAAGACGTAGACAATAGCGTGTTTTAATAGTGATAGAATTAGGCGTAAGAATACTCTGAGTGCAAGGCCTCTCGCACTCGTCTTAAGTAAGCTTAGGGAGCCGACTCGGGTTTATTGTTTTGGTTATTCCCGCGTGGCTCATAGATTCGAACAGTTAGCTCTCTATCGAGCGATCGGTAGAGAAAGGAACAAGCGATTTTGCAGGAGTTGTGTAAAATTAGTAAAATATATTAGCGGACGGCAGATTAGCGCCATCCAACGGTAAGTAGCGGTTTTGTATTTAGCCACCTTTACAATTTAGTAATATCACGCTCCTGATCCCCTTTACTTAACAGTAGAGCATTCTTTGTGTCTTATTGGTTAGGCGAGAGCTCATTAGGTTGACAGAAGGATATTAATGGGTATTGGTCTGTTCAACAGTTCTGCTGTTAGTATAGAGGTCGCGGTTGTTTATCAGTAATACGCGGTTTGTTTGCTGTAGGCTGTAGCGTACAGTAAATAGAGTATTCTTAGGCTGTTAGTTTAGACTACTGTTAGTTTAGATTACTGATACTTCGTATCAGTAATACGCGTATTATTGGCTGTTGCTTGCAGCGGTCAATAGTGTATTCTTAGGCTGATAGTAGTATCACAGTATTAAGTAATAAATTAGAGCACGTGATCGTCTGCTGTAGGTTATAGGCTAGCGTACAGTAAGACATTGAGTATATTATTTTAGGCTGTTAGTTTAGATTACTGTATTCACTGGCTGCGTACGATAGTACAGTAGTACATTAGGCTCATTGCTGTTACTGCGTACGGTAGAAGGGACATTTGTTTTGCCGTACCACACACAGTATTATTAGGCTGTTAGGTTGGTGTACTGTTTTACTTACTGTACTGCATACAGTGGATGTACGGTAGTGCGTTTTTGCTAATTGCGAATACAGTTCCTTAGGCCTTAGGGCAAACTGTAATTAGTAAGTTTTTTGAAAATTTTAGCTAGGTTTGCGAGAATTCAGTTTCGGTCAAAATTATTTTGTAAAATTCTAGAGTTTTGTACCGGTATGTTAGGTAACCGCTTAGTTATTTTATACCATCTGGAGATACATGGCAAGACGGAACTTCTGAGTTTGGGGTTCGTGTGGGTCTGCGGGTTCGGTTTGCAATCAGCGAAGGGCCTGAATCTTTGGACGCGGACGTGGAATCTCACAGCAAACAAGGTTAGTTGTTCTATTGGCACCATAGTGTTTGTGGAAGCAGTAAAAAATTATCGGTTGTTTAACTGCGAAGCTGAACTCAATTTATTAGTTAGGATATTTAGGTTTAGCCGGCCATGGTTTTGAATCGCTCAAGTTAGAGAGAGAGTTAGAGAGAGTCGCAACCCGAAGATGTAGCCACGCGCTAGTGGATACATATAATATTTGAAATTAAAATTACGTTAATTAGAGCTATATATATATAAAATTAGAAATATTCGGGCGGCAAGTATATTTTGAATATTTTGTATTAGATTCAAAGTTATTTTGTGCTATACCGGTATTTAATGCTATATAATAGCTATATAATAATATTTTTGTTTAAATATTGTGCTAGTATTTGCTATAACTATATACCCCATTAAATTCACAATATTGCATTGCGAATTTATTTTGACATTTTGGACCAACTGATTATTTGACAAATAATTTGACCGTGTTTCGGTTAAATTATAATTATATCTCGAACCTTTGCGAGATATTTTGCCGGAAGGCAAACATTATTTAGACTATGAGTGTCTCAGACAAAGAGGCACTACAGGACAGCTATGAGACGGCGGCTGGACCGCCGACTGACGATAGCGTAAACATTACTGTTGATGACAATGCCGACTATGACGACGCAGCGAGCGACGCTGACATAAGTGAACAGGAGGACGAGACAGTGACTAGTGAGGAAGAACAACAACCTCAAGTAATAGTATTAGGATCCCCTACCGCTACTGATAGGAAGGACTGTACGGCAGCCCGGACAGAGGTGAGTGATAGGGAGGGTAGTGTAGCAGAAGCGAGAGCCCGGAGCCCGGTTTCCAGACCTGTGGGTATGGTAAGTGCCGTGGTCCCAACGGCTGTAAGGAGTACCCGTAGTTCCCGAAATAATCCTTCAAGTCCACCGAGTGTGAGTCAGGTAAGCGAGAGAGAACTAGACATTGCGATAAAGAAGAAACTTCGCGCGCATGCCGGACATATAACTCGGACGGCGGACAAGGTAAGGAAGATGTTAGCTGACTCAGCGAACATCGGGAGGGTAGAGTTAGTAGAGATTAGAAGAGGATATAACTCAGCGTTATTCAAGCAGACGGAGGAGCTTGCAGTCCTAGCGAAGAAGGCAGTAGAGTCTCAGTCGAGCGACGTGGCGACGAGGATTTATGATAGGGTTTTGGCAGCCCTGTTGGAGCATCGCGAGTTATCGGAGCGATTCCGACGAGTTAGGACGGAGAACTGGCTGCTATGGGCATCACAAACGCAGGCGACTCAGGTGAGTGACACAGAGTTGAGAGACTTAGTGGAGCGAGAAGAGATCCAAGATAAAGAGGAGCGCCGGTATCAAAGGGAAGTTACTAGCTGGCTGATGCAGAATGGAGTGGTGGTACCAGGCCAGGTGCTACCGACGACGGAGAACATTCAACAGAGGACGTTGACTCCACCCGACGACGCATCCAGAGACAGTGGCGATTCCCAGGTTAGTCACGCGCGAGGGAAAGTTATATGTGCTAGATCTCTTGTTTCTCACAACTCGGCGGAGGAGAGAAGACGCCGACTGGACGAACAGCAGGCGGAAGTTTTGCGTGCATCGGAAGCACGGAAGGAAGCCGAGCGGGAACGGGAGCGAACACGTAAGTTAGACGCGAAGTTGCGCGAATTGGAAGAGAAAGGTAAGCGTGAGCGAGCGGAACGCGAGCAGAAGGAACGTGAACTTCAACTTGAACGCGAACGCAAGGAACGCGAACTCGAACTTGAACGCGAGCAGAAAGAACGCGAACTCCAGCTCGAACGCGAACAGAAGAAACGCGAACTCGAACTTGAACGCGAACGCAAGGAACGCGAACTCGAGATCGAGAAAGAGCGACAAGCGTTGTATGAAGAAAGGGCGCGTGTGGAAGAAGAGGGCGCAGCGAGACGAGCGAGGGAAGAAGAAGAACGTAAACTGGCGCAGTTGGAAAGTGCGAGATTAAGTTTAGAGAGCGAAGAACGGACTAGGAAGGCGAATGAAATCGCCGAGAAGGGGATGCGAATGATCGAAGAATGTGGGGCGAGTGTAGGGACTGAGTTGCGAGAACTGTTCGCACTGCAGAAGGCCGAACAGGAAGCGAGAACTCCGACTATACGCGAGTCGACGACGACCAGAATTCCTATACCCGGTCCAGCTATTACGAGTACACGGATCGCTAAACCATTCTCTACATATCGCACGCCAGTTGGTATTAGTGCTTCACCCATCGCCCAGGATCTACGTCATCGGAACACCGCACCACTATACACCGAACGCGACAACGGAGAGTTTAGAGAAACTCCGACGGGACGAGTACTTGGCGAACCGAACCCGCGGGTTTGGAATACGCGGACGGAGCGCCGACCCAGTTCGACGGAGAACTTCCGGGTTAAACCGGAAGAGGGATCATATGAGAGACAGCGGATTACTCAGATAGAGCCGACTATACAACAGAACCCTAGCCAGGAATTTATTACGAGAGATGAGTTAAGTGCTAGTTTAGCGCAAGCTATATCGCCGCACATCCAACCTATAACGGACATGCTTAGAAACCTACGGTTAAAGGAAGCAGCCCAGGTAAGAAGTAATTCTAATCCTAGCAGGCCTGAGTTAGATAAAGTCCAGCCTAGTCAACGAGTACGTATATCGGAGGAGACTATACCACATAGACCTCAGGTAAGGACGCCTGTCCCGAATATCCATAATCCCAATTTCGAAAATTCGGCGGAAAGATTTATTGAGGAGGCTTGGGTCAGGGCCTCGGCGCGCAAACCATCGCGAGCGCTAAGGACTGACACCGAGTCAAGCGATGAAGAGGAAGACATGAGACGTCAGAAGTCCCGAAACTATAAGGAAAGAAGGACCGACGCGGAGCAGGTAAGTTGGAACCACCGGGAAAGGAACAGACTTAACAACCCTGCGGAACTAAACCATTTGTTAACCCGGAACGACGCAACCCTTAGGGACATAGGTAAGTTTGCTGCTAGGCAAGGACTGCCGACGCAACAACCCCAGAAGTTTATGGGCAACCATAAGCATTGGAGGACTTTCAAAACCTATGTCGACGAGCAGCTAACCAACAGCACCTTTACTCCCAACGAGAAGTTCAACTATTTGCTTCAGATGCTCCATCGAGAACCTAGAGCCATTGCTGATAACTTCGTCGGCAATGAAAGGGCATTCGAGTTAGCGATGAAGACGCTTAGCGACATCTACGGGAATAAAACGAAGATGGCGCAGTCGATAGTAGAAGACTTGGGTAAGGGCGGAAGGATTACAACTCCGTTAGAGCTGTTGAACTTAGCGAACGCTATTTCGAACGCATTGGACATCTTGAGGACGGTGAATCTACCTCATCATGGTGATCACGCCGAAGTTTTAAAGAGCGTAATAAGACGTTTAAACATGCGTTATCGACAGAAATGGCGCAAATTAGAGAATAAGTTGGAGGGCCAAGGTAAGGTATTGACACTTCAGCATATTCATGACATGATAGCCACAGACGCAGTAGCAGAGATGAAATCAAACTTCTCAGAGGAGAACATGAGGGAGTCTAAACCTGTTACCGGTAAGTCTATGGTAAGTTTTGACGATGACAGGACCACTGTGACATTTAACTCAGTAGACAGATATAATTCGAGTACCCCAGCCTTTAGATCAGACTCGCGAGTATGGTCAGGTGAGCGGTTAGATAGACCTAGGTTAAAGCAACAGGAGTTGCCGGATGGATTTGTAGGTTGCCAATACTGTTTACTAAAGGAGGTAAGATCTGACGATCATAAGTTAGATAGTTGCAGACGGTTCAAAGAATTAAATTCGGAACAGAGAAGAGTTCAAGTGCGGACGTTGGACACCTGTTGGGCATGTCTTGCGCCAGGTCATGTACGGCGGCAGTGCCCGAACAGCAAGGACGGATGCATGGAATGCGGCAGACTACATCACAAGTTGCTACATGCGGATTTCCACACCCCAACGGACCGTTACTTACAGCGAAATCCTCACAGGAAGGGGAGCAAAGAACCCGTATCGATAAGGAGGAATACGTACACCGGCATTCAGGACGATGGTTACCAACCAGGTTCGTCGGACGAGGATGGCGAGTCGAGCGCGAGAGAAGTGACCTGCCAAGGTTTCACCGCGGATAGTTCATCGACCAGCGCGCGGACGTATTTATCATCGGCCACGTCGGAAATATTTAGCGTGATTCCGGTGAAACTCACTGGAGATAAGGGATCAAAGCGGATATATGTGATGTTGGACACTGCGTCCACATTATCTTATATCGACGAGGAAGTGGCGAGAGCTGTTTCTAGCTTCCAGGACGCCGAGGAGATCCAAATAGAGTTGAAGTCTATGCATGGAGTAGGAGACCTCAAGGGACACAGAATTTCGGTAGAACTAGATTCCCTACTTCCGAGAGACCAACATACTCGACAAGAACGGAAAGCTTTGCCATTGGACGGATTTAAGTGTCTAGCTATGAAGGGATTCGGCAGGCAGTTAGGTAAGGTGCCGCCGATGAGTCCCATAGCACAGGAGTATTTTGACAAGCTCAGGATACCCAGACACCAGGTAGGTTATAGGAATGTTTCTATGTTGATTGGTGCAGAACAGCTGATCGCACACCAAATATGGGAAACGAGACCAGCTGAGCCGCATGTCAATGGACCACATGCCCATAGGACCATACTAGGTTGGTATACACGAGTACCCATGTCTTATGAGTTTACAGGTGGCGACAAGCCAATAAACAGATACGACGAATTACAGCCTATAATTCAACCACCGTTAGTAGAACCACCAGACATAGACGAGTTTAGGAGAACCTGTATTGACCACTATAGTGACTTTAGCGAGTCGGACGAGGAGTTGATTCCCGATAATGTTAGGTTGTCGGAACCACTTCACAATAACCGGACAGATAGTGAACCCGAGGACTACTGTTATCAGACCCGTGGGTCTGGTTCAGCAGCCCACGCTACCTATTTGACTAACGTTTTGACTTATACAGACATAGTGGAGGGTCAAGTGGCTAAATATCGAGACCTAGACATTTTCCAATACAGTGAGGAGGAATTACAGAAGGAATTGATACGCCAGGACCTCGAGACAGGAGCCAGAACCGTCGAATGGCTGGATAGGGACGCAATGGAACCCGGTGGATATGACCTAGCCATGTCTACTGATGAGAAACGGTCGCTGGAGATGATGGAAGATACCATACGTCTGCTACCGACTGGACATTTTGAAGTTGGAATGTTGTGGCGTCGACAACCACCTAAGTTGGAGAACAACTACAACTTAGCCTTGAAAAGATTAAACGGAGTAAGGGCTCGGTTGTTGAAGAATCCGGATATTAGGGAGAAGTATTGCGCCCAGATCAACA
>JAUCBJ010007558.1:0-17826 GCA_032718475.1 Nemertoderma westbladi
GGTGTGTATTGAATCCAATGTTATTTAGCAGACCCTACGTGAGTCAATTACTGCTCTCTTTATGTGTGATCAAATGTACTGACTGTCGGCAGAATAGTGTGTATGATTGTGATTGGTAACAAAGTATTTCCTAAAGAATACGTTTTATACTTTAATCATAAGCAGTATCGTTGCGTTTAGTATAAGTCTTAGTTCTGTTTAAATAGATAAAGCGCCACGTCCTAAAGGAACTGTTAATATTTCCCGAAAGCCAATAATATCTGTCAGAGATTAATTATTAACGATCTATCGAATAATACATTAGGTATACACTGCAACCTTACACTGTAATAATACAATTCAAGCATCCGAATTCAGTCTCCCGGGTGTAGATCCATCGGGTGAATGATCGCGCATGGGCTGACTTCGGCTAATGTTTTGCGTATTAGCATAAATTATTGTCGTATGCTAAAGTGGTTTTAATTAACGAAAAGACATATAAATTTTGGCAGGTTAAACTGCTAAAGGTCTTCGAAAGCGCGAACAATAGTTTTCAACACTCGATATTTTTCAACACTCGATATTTTACTCTCGACATTTTTCAACACTCGTTATTTTCGATATTTTTACTCTCGATATTTTTCAACACTCGATATTTTTCAACACTCGATATTTTTCAACACTCGATATTTTTAATCTCGATATTTTTCAACACTCGATATTTTTCAACACTCGATATTTTTCAACACTCGTTATTTTCGATATTTTTCATCTCGCGTTATTTTTACTCTCGATATTTTTCAATACTATATTTTTACTCTCGATATTTTTTAATCACGTTAATTTTCAACACTCGTTATTTTTACTCTCGATATTTTTACTCTCGTTATTTTTACTCTCGATATTTTTCAAGTCTCGATATTTTTCACCATTACCGATCAAGGGACATTTAATGAAAATGACAGAGGAAAAGATGAAAGAGGAAATGCTGCATTTATAACAGTGCGAAACATCGTGTTAAAAGGAAGTTTGTGATAGTATTAGGCAGTGAATTAATGCACAAACATCACGTAGTCGGTACGTAGTGCTATATATTATGTAAGTAATATATACTATGCTCCACATGTGTACTATAAACGTTGAAAATGTTGACTATCAAGGCCTGTTCCGTGGTACAGACAAACAACTGCTTGTAGGAAGGTAACGAAGTCGTTTTGATCCATCCATGACTGACTTGTAACACAAAACCTCCTGCGAGCCCTTTTAGATTTCCCCTGCAGCATTTCAACGGTGCTGTAGTAATGATGACATTAGTTCAATGAAACAATGATAAAGAACTATGTAGGTAAAGGAGTAGATACGATGCTACCGCAGATCGAAAATTTAAATGTTAATTGTACTAGTTTGCGTTTTTCTATTATGAAAAACTGGTGGGGATGTTCAGGGGTGTTATAAATTCGATAAGTTTCGCACAAAGTAGCAGCAGTTTTAAGCATTACGACGCGGGCATTATTTTCAAGGGTTTTTAAAGCTAAAGGTGTAATATTATGGTTTTGTTCAGAAATTGAAAAAATGAGAAAGCGCGTCACCGGGGGTTGAACCAGCGCTATACGTACGTTTCAGCCTATAAGGCCTCATCAGTAGCGCTAACCAGTTCAGCCACTTGCCCCTGACAATCACTCTCCCACAATCACCATCCCAGTTATTTATTTATGCAGGGTTGGTGCGCGAAAAAATTGTTGGTCTAGAAACAAACAATTGAATAAGGGGTGCCGGATTGTGTTTTTTGTAAAAACACGAGGAACGGTCGAAATGGCGCGTTTAAGTAAGAGCGGGAAGCCAATTTTGAAAATCGACTGTGATTGGCTGCTAAATATTTGACGTCATAACGCTGATCTGATAATTTCTTATCTTGGTTTCTATGGATAGTGATTTTCGATCCATTCAAATACACAATAAATCTTAATCATTTCACACGTGGCATTTATTAATTTAAAGCGGAGATTCTTGCGCGTCTTTTGACACTACAATTAATTAAATTCATGTTGAGGAACATGGATAAAATTGGCTAGTTGATATTACCAAAATCTTGTGAAATAGATTTCGGTGTGTGAATCTGATGACGATCCATTTATGGGGTTTGACGGATTGTTATGACTGACATTGTTGAGAGTTATCTGATTGTTAAGAATGAAGGAAAATATACTGTAGGCCTAGTGTGTTGAACCGTAACGCGGTAATAGGCTGTATGTATAATAAAGATAACTGAAAATCGAGAACATAAGAACAGTATCAAATTTTGGCTTTATAACAGACCGATTTTGGTAAATTATTGACCTGTCAAGTTTTGCAAACGAATAATCGAATGTATCATGGCATTCTTAACCTTCTGTTTCATCTGAACGTTGAAACATTATTTCTGGAATGTTTAGTTATATGAAAGTACAGAATTGCTAGCTAATTGGAACAGTACAAACTATGCTGCTCGCAATTACTGATTCGATTCCTTTACTCGCGAGGAAAGAATACAAAAATATTAGAACGCTGTAGATTCCTTTAACGTTCTAGAATATCTATAAACAGTAATAAATTATTGGCATGCTTTACAAGAACAAAAATATACATTAAAAATGAATTGAAATTTTCACGAAATGTTTGATTTTTTAATTTACTTAAATTTTCATTGTGTTTTGTCATGAAATTTATACCCCCTCGTTAGCTAGTAAATTCAGGCTGCATGGGCTATAGTTTGACGCCTTGGTTCACTATAGCTGATAAAGGTGGTATTATACCATAAAGCTCGGCGGTTGCCATGTGTTGTCTCCCAGCTTATGTTTAGTGCTTGCTGAAGTTGTCTTTTCTGGTGCTCTCTATCTATGACCAAATGTACTGGAAGTCGTCAACTTTCCGTCAAAATTAAAAATAAATATATATAGAATCAGGACATTTAGCCCAAAATTAAGCCCTTTTTGCTATAGTGATAAATACAGGAAAACCCCAAAGTCAGCAATGTTGGTTAATTACGTTTAATGTATGAGTGTATAGAGCTTCACCCTTTGTGGCCGTCCTCATTGCTCAATCCAGTACAATTACGAATAGTAATGGCGTCAATGGTCGAATGCTTTCTTGAAGTCCACAAAAGTCAGGACTGCGAGGAGATGCTTTCACTTAATCCCTTCAACCAGCCTCCTTAGAGCTAGCACCTGAGCTATTAATTGTTGATCTATTTGGTCGAAATCCATTAATGTAATAAAATAATATTCAATTTAAGTGCCCAAAAAATCTGCAGTTTATGTGGTATATAATGATTAAGTTTGACGTACAATTTAGAAATTTTGAACCAGCAATATAATGTTGTGAAATTTTCCGTGGACCAAAAGCACTTTTTAGGTAGGTTTCGCGTGTGTTGCCTTTTGAAAATAAGACACCCCAGAACTAAAAAAAACAGGAAGAAGTAAATTACTTCGGCTAAAAAATATTGCCGATATAATTAATTACTTTGTTACACTAATAGTTAGTAAAGGACGAGATATTACAAATAATTAGTTAGATAAGTATATATATACACTATACAGTATACAGATACACTACACTATATGTAGGCTAACTAATAATAAAATAGCTAGTTAATGGAAGGGTCGCAACCATCCACCCATCCCACTTCTATTCCATCCCATTTAGTAAGCAGACACTTACTAATGTCCGAGTCCCTGACCAGCTGATCAACCCCCAGTCTTTCGTACACAGTCGCTCTACCGACACTGTAAGCAACCAAGCGAACCCCGCCCGCCAATCCGTTGTAGTGATAGACCGTGTGGGAGGGGGAAACCTCCCGGAGGAATTCATCATGAATCGGGAAGAACTCCTGGAGGAAGTTATTTCGAACGATAACCCCAGTGTCATCGGGGTCAAGGCGACTAGCTAACGTCGTTACTAACTCGGCGGGTTCGCTAACCAGTTCACATTTAATTAAAAGTTCTCGAAGATTATCAGTTAGAATAAACCCAGAGGATTCCTCAGTCTGCATCGAAGAGAAGTTCCTCGCAGCTAAAGCACGTGGGGTTTCTTCGCCTAGAAACTTAATATCATCGGAGAAAAATAAAGTTAAATGAGTTTCGCTTCCAATAATCCAAATAGGAAAGTTTGGTTCCTTCAAAAAGGATCCGACTTCCAAGTATTTCTTGGACTCGAGGAGGGAGAGGAAACCTATGTGTGAACGGTTCGGGATCCCGGGTAAACTGAGTCCGCCGATGGTGCGACTCGGTCCGTTAAAGAGGTTCGTAACAGTCGACCCTGTCAGTAACAGGTTCACGATGCATTGCGATGCGTGCCCGTAACGAGCGTCTATAAGCTGTTCGCAATCACCGGCGATGTCTGCGGTCACATTACTGATTCCTTTACTCGCGAGGAAAGAATACAATAATAATAGAACGCCGTAGACCCCCTTAAAGTTAGGTAAAATGCAATGGAGCGTTTCGTCTAATTCCTCAACAGTGACTGGAGATTCTACAAGACGACTATGGAAATCAGAATAATTCGGGATTATTTCATCTACCGGTGATTCTGTGGCACTACCTGTACCGGTTTCGTTTGATTCTGAATGAGTACCTGTATTATTGTTAGGGTTGATAATAACCCTTTCTAGCTCAACATTGCTTCGGTTTAATTGTTTTTCTAACGGTTTTATAGTGAATATATGGAAATTAGGGGAGGAAACGTCTTTAACTAAATGTAGAAGTTCCTTCAGCGTAAATAGTAGTATTTTATCCAGCTGTTCCTCTGAAGCGGAACGCCAGTTCTCCAACGGGCTCGTAAATATTAGGTTTTTTATTAGATAGGCCTGTATGGGAACGATTACGGAACAAGGTCCACCCTGTAGTTGCAGCACAGCAGTGGGTTCGCTATGACTGAATGTAATGCCTTGGCACCATCGTTGGAATATTTCTTCGCTAGGATTGGGTCCCCAAACTAGTTTAGATAATGGATTATGTGCCATTACTCTGTTGGGTTTCTTACAGTAGGTACTATAGCAGTATAGTACAGATAGTACCGGTACTGGTACTGTGGTACGTCAGTACGTAGTAGCAGTATGCCTACTACAGTACTACAATCTGACAAAGTTAGACCTGTGCTGTACTAAAAGGAGATTATAGGATTACAGGATTATGCTCCTAGGAGAATATGCCCCCTGCCAGCTCTTAGGAGATTCTGCACCCACCCCCACCTCCCACCTCCACCCCCATCTGTTCTGTGAAAATATCTTTGGTTTTTGATATTTATAGGCCTATATTGCAAAGATGCCTAGCGCCTAGGTCTGTAGGTCCCTATATAAAATCTAAAATTATTCCAAAGTTTACAGTCCCTATCTCATTCTGAATATAATTTCTCCAACTGGGTATCATTTCTCAAACCTTTTTCTATTGATAGTCAACGGAGAATTTCGGTAGGTAAGATATGGTAAGAAAAGTGAGGTAAGGTTTCGTCATGCCGACTTTAGGACGTTTTTTTTTTTTTTTTTATTATTCGGAGTCCGGAGACATCACGGTCATAGCAGCGAAAGTACACATTAAAATATAACATAAACAGGTAACACATTAAAATAAACAGTAATACAGCTGGTCGACTTATGCTATGGCACGAAAGTAAAGTAAGTAAGTACTGTATGTAAATAATATTTAGTACATAAAATAACAGAATAAAATAAGATCTGAACGCACGTTCATTATTATAATCTTAAACGTTTGTGTTACTTGGAGTTTAGCCCCGTTATTAAATAAACAGTTTATCTATTCAATCAATATATTTCAGCCACCAGGGCTATCATCAGCCCTGATAGGCCTGGTGGCTGGAATCTATTGATTGAATAGATATATCTATATCTTATATATACTGTATATACCCAGTAAACACGGCGAATGCGTGGCGCATTCGGGATCCGAATATCTTCAGCATGCTACCAGCATTCGTAAATGAAACATAGTGGCGAATGCTAGAAGAATGCTGATTTCCGAATGCCAGGCGCACAATTCATTCGAATCCCGAACTTTTCACGAATGTCTGGTGTACAATTCATTCTCTCCCCTGTATCTCTCGCGAACGTCTGTAACACAATTTTATTCCTTTCAGAAACGTCTGGCTTTTATTGTGAGACAGAACGTTTGGCGAACCATTGGCGAATCATTTCAACCTCCTTATTTACAGTAGCCCAAATGCAATGAGTTACACTAATAATGTCTCTAGAGCTCATTGATTGTCGATAACCAGAGTCGCTAATATTGTGTGGTCTACCTAAACACTACACACACAATTCTGCCAGCAGACTTATCATTTATACTGCCAAATATACCGAAATATAATGATTTAGTTTCAATGTAATACTTTCTTCTTAACGTTTATTTCAATAATAATGTATGATAAACCGTTATAATAGGTACATAAATAATTAATATTCAGAATACTAACAGTGATTGATGACAATATTTTGTTAAAATTAAAATAACGGGGAGCCGCCTGTAACATATTGTACATATTGAGACAGGGGGGGAAACTGGACGCAAAACCCGCCTTGGCGAATTAATCTCCCGCCTCAATGTGAAATTCTCAATTTAGGGAAAGGAGCAGGTTACAGTGGCACGTTATTTTAACCAAAACAATAAACTAAACACAATTGAACAGCTTACAGTTTTATTTTTAAGAGTAATCAGCTGTTATTTGCGTCGAATTTCCCCTGGAGAGGGATGAAATTTTATTGCGTCCAGTTCCCCCCCCCCCCCCCCCCCCCCCCCCCCCTATCTGTAGGCCTACATATTAACTACATCTACAGTACGTAATAATGTTAATACACATAGTCAAATATATAAATAATCATTGTAGATTCGACGAGATGGTATTTGCGTTCCACCCCCCTGTCTTCTTTCTGTCATCTTCTGTGTTGTCAGGTGCTAAATGCTAAAGCTGTAAAGGAAAATAATAAATGGAATTAAAATAAATGAAATACAATACATCGTGAATTAACAGCCTTATTTGATTAGCTTAGATTACATTCTGTATAAGATTTTTACTCAATCCGCTCAGTAACTAGTATTCTTAAAATCAATTTGCCTTTTTGTGCATTACGCACTCCAAAAGGAAACATGAAGTTACAAAAATGAACTCACAATACTTTCGGCAGATGCCACATTGACATTGGACAAGAATGTATCTAATAATGAAATATATTATAAACAGCAATAAAGCATAACACAATCTGATGATGATATTGAAACAATAAGTATACCGGTGATGCAACTCCCCCCCCCCCCCCCCCCCCGGATACTTGCGGTGCCGTGTCCTGTAGTTTACACAGGTATAGTTTTGTATAGGGCCTACAGTGCAATTCGTACTATCTATACGGATAAGTAATTAACTTACTTGCATGATGGCCATGGTGATCACCAATTTTTTTTCGTTTTTTTTTTGCCAGCAATTCAAGTTCACACGCATTGTAGTCGGTTCTCATATACTTGACGATTAAATCCACTATACGATACGATACTTGGTGATACCTTTATTGCACTTTCCCTTTCCAGTATGACAATAAGTTACAGTTACTTGAAATATGAAAATAATGTAGAAAATAATATTTGAAACAAAAACACCTCGACACAAGCACTGTAAAGTACTGTATAATGTATACAGTATTGTACCCCCTACATTGATAAATTAAAATTATTAATTTAAACTGCAGCATCAGTTGTACCACAAATAATAAGGCTGCAATAATTAATAAATTATCAAAACTACAGAAATGACGAGAAACAATGTTACCATCTCATAAAATGGAGTACATTGATTTTTAAAAAATTGCGCCCAAATTTAAATATATCTAAGTTTAGTCCTGTGTATAACAGCGTGAATGATGAGTGGCCAGACTGTTAACCCAACTTAACAGTTCCAGTCATGCAGTACAGTCTATCTATGAAATCCGCGAAAATGATCCTGACCAATATTATTCGCAGACAAGCATTTCCAGCCCATTCGCCACTCATGCTTGGAATTCGATAGATAAATCATTCCTGTTAATAATGAAATTCTTACTGTAGTATGCGCCACGCACTCCTGGCGCTTACGAAAACTATTCCCAGACAAGAATCATTGGCGAATCTATCCCGCACCTCATGAAATATACCAGAACGTCTGGCGAACATGTCGTTCGCCACACATGCGCCTAGCACGCTTGTTGTTTACTGGGTAGATATATCTTACTAAGACATATAAAGATCTTATGCTAATATCTGTGCAGATTGGTGATGTTACAAGAACACGAACAGTTTCAAAAACACGATGTGGTTATGTGTGTATGTATATATAACCATCCAATATCTCAAAAATTCAAGCAGGCACGCAACAATTTTAAGAACAAACTCTACATAAATTTGGGTTGCGCACTAGACTGTATATTCATTGTGTATATTACTGAAAAACAGCGGTTTTGAAAATTTAAAGTCGAATTTCACCGATTTCAACTCGTCGAGTATGCACCAACTTTTTTATTTGGGCTATTCAGTCATTTGAGCAGCATACAGTATTTGAGCCTCAGAATCTGTTCAAATATCGCCAATCTCGCATAGAACGTCGCCAAAATTTGTTAGTCCGTCAAAAAAACGCACAAATTCGTCTAAATATGATTCAACTACTGTAGAAAAGCCAGCAAGCGGCTATAAGGAGACCGTCCATAGACAAACGAAGTGTAGTTAGGGTCCCTCTTCGTTCATTATCATCAACCTATAAATCAATTGAACGGCCCAGTGCTTAAAATTCAATCAGCTGGCCTCCCCTAACATAACAGTGAGTAACCTTATAGATATTCCCATAGGATTCACTGGGAAGAGTTATTCAGATGGCGGGGTAATACATTATACAAACTAACAGTTGATAGGTTTGATTACTGTCTGGGATAGAGTGAGAGAGTAATAAATTTAGCAAGTAATATACTCTGTGCAGTTTGGGCCTATCCATTCAATCAATAGTAGTACCTTTAGTAGGCCCTCATGAGTACCAGCAGCTGGTGTTTCTATCGATTTACTTTATAAGTCGTGTTGGAAGGGCAGGCGGAGAGTCCACTTGTGCTACAACCCCCCCCCCCCCCCCCACCCTTTATATTACAGTATTATACATAACATATGTATTTTAGTTAAATTAACCATCTGAATGAACACTTCAAATACTGCGTACTGCAGGTTTACTGTATGTTTTGAATTACTACAGTACAATTAGAGCAGTAAACACCTTAAAAATATATTACATAAAATATCATGAATATACTGTACTGTATAATAAAAAAAATTGGACCGGGATTTTGGGACCGGGTTTTAGACATTTTCACTTTAAGACCGAGACTGGGTTTTAGTCATTTCATTTTTGGGACCGCGAGTTTATGGACCGGGTTTTAGGAATTATTGGGACCGGGTTCTAGTAATTTTCACGTGGACCGGGAAAAAATTGGACCGACCGGGTTTTGGGTTCAGTGGACCGAGACCGGGACCGGCCCGGGTTTTAGACATTCCCTTATGCATTCCCCGGAAAAATATGGTCGGAGTTTTGCCGGCGGAATATAGCCGTCTTTTCGCCTGGCGAAAAGGCCGCTAATATAGCCAGCTTTATCGCTGCGTTTTTGGTACCGAAACGCCGGCAAATACGCCACTACCCATTGCCCACCATTAGAAAATTAGAAAGTAATTCTACCAAAACCGACTTCCTTTAGCAATATTTTCCGGCGATTATCCGGCTAGATATAGCCCTCTATTTGCCAGCTCAATTAAGCCGCACAGTGTCGACTATATATAGCTGGATATATATATATATAGCTACTGTATATAGCTATATATATACTATATATAGCTGGATTATAGCCGGCTAATTGTAGTTAGCTGGATTACAGGCGGCTAATTGTAGCGGGATTATAACTGGGTTACACACTTTATGAAATCACACAATACAAGCGCTAATTGCTTTTTTCAGCGTGTCGATATTACATATTCTGTTAAATGCTTTTGAAATTAAACCACAGTACACAGTCTGTTGAAAATCTGAAATATAATTTCCGGGATAGAAATTAGTTTTGTATATTTAATGTAACAGAACAACTGTATTATATTATTAAGAATGAGTGTCAAATATTAAAAATATTTTTATTACAGAAAATAATTATAAGAGATTACAAGTTAGTAAACAGATACAAGTCAGTAAACAGATACAAGTCAGTAAACAGATACAAGTTAGTAAACAGATACAAGTCAGTAAACAGATACAAGTTAGTAAACAGATACAAGTTAGTAAACAGATACAAGTCAGTAAACAGATACAAGTCAGTAAACAGATACAAGTCAGTAAACAGATACAACTCAGTAAACAGATACAAGCTGTAAGTGTGAATAAATTAAATGGCTTGTGCGCAATTGTGCTCAATTAAAATTAGATGTGATAGTAATAATATAATAATAATAATATTGGTTATTTATATAGCGCTTTTCTACGCTCAGCATACTCAAAGCGCTTTAGTATCATTACCCCCAGCAAAGCCAGGTTCCCATTATACCGCTAGGTTGACGTAGGCACTAATGTCTAAAGTGTCTTGCCTAGGGACACAACAGTGCGAAATTTCTACAGCCTTTAGTCGGATTCGAACCTGCGCCACCAAACACTATTACCAGTAGTATCAGTAATAACAGTAGTACCTTGTAAAACTTGTTACTGACAACCTGTATCATAATCCAAACGATGCGATGTCCCGAAGCAAAACAAAAATTATCGAATTAATGAGTAAATAGCGAAATTACAGCAAATGGCACTTTTGTGGCTATTAACTATCTATGTATTATTGCAAATATAAAACTGTAAGACAATATTTTAAATTTGGGGTTCAACCTTGAAATACAATTAATTACTACCTACAGTAGGCCTACAGTAAATTGCTTTTGCTACGGATAAGTGAATAATAAGTGAAATAATTAAGAAGAGTATTGAAAATCAAGATAATTAAAAATTAATAATAATTATATAATTAATAGAATTTGATACGATACGCCTAAAGTTTACATCCTACCCAACCCATCCGTCTCTCTCTACCTTTTCCACACCATTTACAGCCTACAGTAATAATCTCAGCCTGGCTACGTATTTTACGACCATTACATCCTGGTACGACTTGGCTTCCTTAAATTACGACTGTTTCAAACCATTTAAGAGCGTTTACAACCCACCCCAAAGCCAAATATAAACTAAATATAAGCAGCATGTTTGTGGATTAGCAGTTTGAAGCTTCATTAAAATCCCCCCAACTGCGCTATTGGTACAGTAATAGCTATTGGCGATGCAACTATTTCTATTAATTGTGGAGTGTCTTTCCTGTTTGGCAAACAATGAATAGACTGGCACGATGGTTGCCAGTCTGGCTCCGGGCTATCACTGTTCCCAATCTCTTTAAACAGACCCAGCGGCATTTAAACCCCATCTGCTACTGTATAACAGCTAATTTATAATATGATTCAGTGAATCCAAGTCTATGGCTTATGCTTTTGAGTAATTAGTAAATAAAATATAAAAGGAAATTAATGAAATATAATTCCTTAAAACAGAAATTAATCAAATATAATTCAACCACAAACAGAATTTAATCAAATATAATTCAATCCAAAACAGGAATTAATCAAATATAATTCAACCCAAAACAGGAATTAATCAAATATAATTCAACCCGAAACAGGAATTAATCAAATATAATTCAACCCAAAACAGGAATTAATCAAATATAATTCAACCCGAAACAGGAATTAATCAAATATAATTCAACCCAAAACAGGAATTAATCAAATATAATTCAACCCAAAACAGGAATTAATCAAATATAATTCACCCCAAAACAGGAATTAATCAAATATAATTCAACCCAAAACAGGAATTAATCAAATATAATTCAACCCAAAACAGGAATTAATCAAATATAATTCAACCCAAAACAGGAATTAATCAAATATAATTCAACCCAAAACAGGAATTAATCAAATATAATTCAACCCAAAACAGGAATTAATCAAATATAATTCAACCCAAAACAGGAATTAATCAAATATAATTCAACCCAAAACAGGAATTAATCAAATATAATTCAACCCAAAACAGGAATTAATCAAATATAATTCAACCCAAAACAGGAATTAATCAAATATAATTCAACCCAAAACAGGAATTAATCAAATATAATTCAACCCAAAACAGGAATTAATCAAATATAATTCAACCCAAAACAGGAATTAATCAAATATAATTCAACCCAAAACAGGAATTAATCAAATATAATTCAAACATTTTGGAGGGAAATTTAAAATACTGTCTCAGTGCAGTGCAGCAAATTGTCGTTTCCTTTTCAGTCTATCAGTGCAGTACTGCAGTAACGGTTGCCCGTAGCTCTGTGAGCTTAGTTCTGTGGTTAGTTGTTAATCTTTTAATCACTACAGCACTACTGACTACCGATCTACGTAATGATATGGTAGTACGTAATGATGGTAGTACAAAATGTCATGATGTCATGGGTGATAGGGAGTTGTGGCGGCGCAATTTTGTCGACAAGCCGGCACAGCATTCTTAAAAATGCAGCTGCAATGCAGCATGCAGATACTAGTAGTACACCTGCAGTACTGTTCTACTGTATATACAACTACTGAACTAACTAATCCTACGGAATTACCGGTCTTTCTGAAGATTGGTAAGGTAAAGCTGCCGGATTGCCCCGTAGTCAGGTCGTATCGGTCTGTTGGTAGTCAGTAGTGATTAAAAGATTAACAACTAACCACAGAACTAAGCTTACAGAGGTACGGGCAACCGTTACTGCAGTACTGCACTGATAGACTGAAAAGGAAACGACAATTTGCTGCACTGCACTGAGACAGTATTTTAAATTTCCCTCCAAAATGTTTGAATTATATTTGATTAATTCCTGTTTTGGATTGAATTATATTTGATTAAATTCTGTTTGTGGTTGAATTATATTTGATTAATTTCTATTTTAAGGAATTATATTTCATTAATTTCCTTTTATATTTCCCATTTTAAAATTAATTAAATTGGCCACATTCAGCCACCGTAAGAAGGCCTACTCAAGGCTTACTATTTATTATTAAAGTCATACAAAATAGGGAGGCGGTGAATCGAATATGGTATCCCACAGTGGATGCATGCTGGGTGATTTTAGTGGTTGGGAATGAGTGTTCATGTTATTCCTAATTGTGTTACATAAGACCTGCATTTTTTTCCTAATTGTGTTACAAAAGACCTTGTATTATTTATCCCATTAAAAACTACCGGCTTTTGGCTGTGCTGCATGTGCGAAAGGGGAAGGGAAATTTTCTATTTTGCAGAGACTATAAACTAAGGCATGTTCTTCAGGCTATAAGAAAAAATCCCTCTCCTCAACATTGGAGTTTGAGACAGGGGGGGAAACTGGACGCAAAACCCGCCTTGGCGAATTAATAGCCCGCCTCAATATTAAATTCTCAATTTAGGGAAATGAACACGTTACAGTGGCACGTCATTTTAACCAAAACAATAAAGTAACAGTAAACTGGTGTAAGTTCGTTATCTTTAAGATGCGACCAGTCAACACTGGAGAGGATATGAGAAAATTATGGTGTCGAATTCATAATAATATAAACACAGCCCTATCGAAACGTTATAACAAAAATAATAACTAGTAACCCCTGTACGCCTACTATATACCTACTGTTAAACTGTGAATGCATGTTTTGTTTATTTTTTACTATATTTACAGTACCTGTTTACCATTTATTGTTGCATGCAATAATTTATGAACCCTTTACCACGCCCTTTTGCACGTCCTGTTTTGTGTCCAATTATAATTTAATTATTATATTATTATAAATTAAACTAGTTCAAACATCCGGGGGGGGGGGGGGGGGGGGGGTAGTATTTCTGAATAACGTGAGATACGATATTACTTATGTAATAATTAAAACACGCGAGTGAGCGGTTTAACGATTTTTTGAATAACATTAAATTAAAGGTGTGACAATGAATTTCTATTTCAATTAAACATTAATTCATTAAACACAACAAATGGAGTGACAGAGAGAAAGATTAAATGGCGGGACGGGGGGGGGGGGGGGGGGGGGGGGCATTACTGCAAGCATCACCAGTCTGAAGATTTCGTTGCTGCTTGGAGGGGTTTCTCAAATAATGGTTTCCACACACCAAGGCCATCTAAACAACAGAAAAACAGACAGGTGGATTACGACCGTTTACACCTGGCTTCCAACCACCCATTTACAACTCATTACGACTATGATTACAACCTTTGCAACTAGACAATTTGGTTGTAAAATATAATTACAACCTTTACAACCACCATTGGCAAGCAATGTGTCAGTTATAATCTGGTCGTTTTCAGTCGTATTCTAGTCGTAAAAAGCGTTGGCAGGCTGAGATTAGTACTGTATTGTTCAATATCAAATCGATCATATCATATCAATCTCTTTCGTCGTATTCGATCCGACTCCCCCTTGAACGCCATCTCGTTATTCTTCTTTATCTACAGTAACTTGCAACACCTAAGATATTAATACTTTCGTTCGAACAATAATAAATTATTATATTTTAACGAATATATCTACAGTACAGTATCTACTGTAAACTTATTTAAAGTCATTCGAAGACATTTAATTCATTCGAAATGTCTGAAATGACAATCTTCAGCCATTTCGTTTTGTTTATAATCCTTTCTTCTTGATTGATACCTACCACATTCTAAACCTCGGTGTCTTTTGTGTCTTAAAACTCTTCCATATAAAAAATAATAATAAAATTAATAAAAATATAAATATATTTGGAAAGTTTTTATTTTGGACTACACCGGTACTTACTACTGATTAATTTCACGAATTGTCGTTTACTTATCAGTTTGATGCAATCATCTGCGCTCGTCCAGTTGACTTTAGTAAATGAATGGCTTCCCCTTGAAATACGATTGGCCTACAGAGTTGAAATAACCCAATACGACGATATTCTTAACTATCTCCGTCACGGAATGATAGGTGGTTCTCGGTTGTAAAGTAGTTGAGCTAAGAACTACTAAGAGCTACGCCGAGGTCCTAAATATTTACCCCTCAAATGAGTGACTGAGACGGACCTACAGTAGCTGAGCCTACAGTATAATAATAAACAATAGACTGTCTGATACAGATACAGTACTTACTGTACTATGCGACAACGGATGAAATCATCTAGCAATCAATCAGGCTAAAAGCCGTCTGAAAACTGTCTTAAATTAGCAAACAATTTTATTATTAGACAATGAATGACATATCGACTTCATAGGCAAAACTTTTCCAGCAAGAAAATAATGCCGGCATTTTGCTAGCTAAATAAAGCGACAAATAATCCGCTATATGTCGTCGAGTTTGAGTTACTGGCGTTTTTGCGGCTATAATCTGCCAGCGAAATGGCAGTCAACTTTCAGCATCATATCAGGGTAAATCTTTTCGACCTACGCGTAGGCCTACGCGTAGCTACGCGTAGCTACGCGTAGTTCGCAACATTGGGTCATATATCACCAGTTTCAGAGTTTTAACATTAACTACGCGTAGGTCCTACGCGACCTACGCGTAGGTGCTACGTATAACTACGCGTAGGTCCTACCCATAACTATGTCTATACGTCGTTTATCATTAGTAGGCCTACGTATTCCAAGCGGTTCAGTACTAAAATAAGACCATACGGTATGTTCAATAAACAACCCACAACCATCAAATGCTTTCAACAGTAATGCATCCTATACCTGTATACTCTATATACTGATATAGAGGAATACGCTAAGACTACATATTCTTAACTTCATGCGTTGCGGGTGCTAAAATGTGTTACCGGTAATAATGTTTAGAGTTCAAAAATAGTTTACAAAGGAAATAGGCCGATGGTTCTTATCGATTCTCTATGCTTTTTATTGCCTGTGTTCACGATAGGGCAAGGATATATTTAATATGTTAACCCCTTGACAAGGGAAGGGTGAGACTAAATTGTCTACCATGATTGGTTGCACTTGTTATTTGACCAAACAATTGAATTTTATGCAGTATTTCTCAGCTTTCGCTTAACCACTTCACTGGTAGATTGGTAGCTTACTACTGTAGAATATTTCAATAATCCAATGGAAACAAAGATGCTTGAATCATGAGACGTGAATTTTAAGTCTACTTTTTATTCATCCTGTGTTTGTACTGTATGTGAAAGAGCCGAATATTTTTTATTACCAGTGATGTATGTAGAGATATGAGTTTCCGATTCTGTTATTCCTTGTCTGATAATCAGATACCTGACATATACCAGTATACCGATACTTGCCTAACAACTCAACCCTACCGGACCTGAAATGAAAAATCATTGTTATCAGGACTGCTACGCGTAGCACCTACGCGTAGTTTCAAAATACCTACGCGTAGTTCCAAAATAACTACGCGTAGTTTTAAAACACCTACGCGTAGTTGTTAAAAAGGCAGTAAGTCTGGCCCTACCGGTAAATGACAGGAATGGAAGTTACAAACTACGCGTAGGTCGAAAAGATTTACCCCAGAGTAGCAACAAACAGACGAAATGTAGCCGGACCGGAATATACTGATATAGGGGTAGGATATTCATCTACTGCCTTACTGCTGTACTGATCTAGGCCTATATCGGTACAGCAATACACTGCTGCACTGATACAGCTATTGGCTGATAGACCTAATCAAATACTGAAATAGCAGAGTTGCGAGTAGGTTCAAATTTCAAATCGTAAGTTCTGAAGTTACAGTACCGTATACTGCTGTACTGGTATATACAGATATACCTAGCTGCCTAGGCGCTAGGCAGTCGGGGAGAAGTTCTATTTCAACTGAGTTGAAATTTCAACTTTATTTTTTAAAATTCAACTTTTTATTAAATTCAACGCGGAGGCGGCTTTGTTCTAGTGTCAAGCTTGGGGGAACTATGAGACACCTCCAACTCCAATGTTATAGTATCTGCTGTCTGGTTGGAGATGTGTGCATTGTACTTGACACAGTGAACCTAATCAAAACAATTAGTCAATAAACATTAACTCAGTAACATAATAGGTTACAGTTAGCAGTAGTCTTAATTTTGCCATACGAAATACCACAGGTATGGGCCCTAGGTATGGGTATGGGTATGAATGAACTATACAGCTACGGTATACCGGTAGTTATAATTAATTATATAATATATTAATATTATATTAATATATAATTAATAGAATTTGATACGATACGACTAAAGTTTACGCCAGTACATAATCTTGTGCTTTGGCAGCCTCATGGAGTGAATAAGCATGGTGGACAGCCCATGACTTTCTTGAGACGCATCTTAAAGGACAAGTGGCCTTGAAGATGCGGATGATCTAGCAAATGTCATGGGTGATAGGGAGTTGTGGCGGCGCAATTTTGTCGACAAGCCGGCACAGCATTCTTAAAAATGCGACTGCAATGCAGCATGTCGATCCTAGTAGTAGTTACAGATAGTAAATAATTCAGAGTCTCATATTTTTAACACAGCTTTTCATCAGTCATTGTTAGGCTATAAAAGGACAACAAGCACAATTTCGACGATCGAAAGTCATGTTCTGATGTTCTACCACAGGGCCCAACGTCCAAGTGACGGTACTGGAATTCGGAATACAACTATCTACTAAACTATCATTTCAGAACGTAACTATTCAGAACAGTTTTATGGTAGTGCTAAACTGAATTTAATTTATTAACAATTCTGAATCTCAATATACTCTAACACTTATCGTAGTACACGTCC
>JAUCBJ010007559.1:0-51963 GCA_032718475.1 Nemertoderma westbladi
ACCCTAACTCTCTCACACTCGGACCTCCTCGTCCCTCACTCAGCCTCTTATTCTCCCCCCCACACTAGAATTGCGTCCGCACTCTCTCCGCACTCCGCACTATTATTCCGTCCCTCAACCTCACTTCGACTGTCTCTTCCCTTCTGACGAATCTCCCCCCCCCCTCTCGTGCCGTCGCACTCAAGAAGTGTGAAATTGTCTGGTGTCTCGTCCATAGTGCCATAGTCAGTTGTCCCCCAGTCCCAGTAGCTAATTGAGAAAGGTTGTATGACTATAGTACTTACTCCGAACGTATATATTTCTAGATTACTAATTACTACGTACGTACATACAAATTGCACTTATATGATTATTTGCATTAATTGAATTTGTACTTAATAGTTCGTACATCCCACGCGGCGCCTACCAGGCGTACCACGTCCAAGTCCCAGTCTCTCTCCCTCGACTCTGGGAACCTATCTGTTCCTCCGGGGGTAGTTCCCCCTGGCGTCCTCTTCCCTGGGTCGTTTCTTGGTTATCACCGTTCCTCTGGCATCATCCGCTTTCTGCTTTCGGACCTTCGCCGCCACTTCCTTGCTGATCCCGGTCGTTGGCTCCTTGGGCGCTGGTGTTATTAGTGTCCGATATCGCTTCGCCGGTGGCCCCTCAGAATGGCCCGGTTGTCTCCCTCTAGTGGCGTCCCATAGGATCATTTTCATTGCCTTTGGTACGTGCTCCGCCAAGAAATCCCTAAACTCCCTTCGGTTCTCTGGCGTCCACCTGTCCAGATACCTTTGCGTGTTCATCACTCCAGCGTACGACGCCGCCGTTGCTACCTCTTGCTAGGTAAACGGTAGCCTCCGCTTTATGATTTCCATGCGTCATGGCCCCGACGTCGGCCCACTCCTCGAATCTTGTGAACTTCTCCTCGTCGTTCATCCAGTCGCACTCGCGTCCGTAGTGTCCCCGAAAGTGGCACTTTGGACATCGGTTATGCAACCGTGGACACGCCCCCATCCTGTGACTTGGTTCTCTGCAGTAGAGACAAAAGGTTCCATTTTGGAACCGGTATAGGCAGCTGCTTTCCCGATGGGTCTGTCTCCCACAGTAGTCGCAGCCGAGTACCAATGTCTCCCGTCCCACCTCGTCTTTCGTCCCAAGCGATCTCCGCGGTCTGTGGAGTCGCTGGTAGGCGAACTTCTCTACGTTGGTCTCTCTATCTACGTCGATCTCTCCGCCCCTCTCGGGCATCGTCTCCCCGAATACTATCCGTGGTGCCGTCCCCGGTTGCTCGCCCAACCTGATGGTGCTCCCCGCGAAATCCATCGCCGGCTCCTCATGCACCCAGGTCCGCTTGCCGGATCTGTTCCAGAAGGCCCTCGCCCCACTGGCCGTCACCACCCTTCCGCCAACCCAGTCCGTGTCCGAGTGGCCTATCCTCTCGATGGGCGGCATCTCTCCGAACTCGTCGTCGTCGTCCTCCTCTTCTGGTAGTGTCTCCAATCCCGGTATCCCGATGGATCCACTATGTCCCTTCCCGCCTTGGCTCTCGCCCGTAGCTCTCCATCCCTCTAGCTCCCTTAACTTCCTTGGCGGTTGGTCGCCCTCGGCGCCCGCTGGTATGGGCATCGTTTGCAACCCCGACGTCGACTGTTTCGGCGATCCCACCGTCCATCCCAATTCTCGCCCTAGAGACTCCCCCGAACTCCCTGACGAAGTCCAATGAAGTTCGTCTAGGCCCGCCTGTTCCTCGAAGCCGTAACTCTGTGTCCTGGCCTCCTCTTCCCTCTCCTCTGCTTCTATCCTCTCCCGTCTAGCGACTTCTTCCAGTCGCTTTGCTTCTCGTCTATCCGTCTCTAGCTGCTCCCATCTCTGATACGGTGTATCTGTCTCCCCGTCTACCAGATGTCGGCTGTTGTAGTACACCGACTCGCCCTTCAGCCCCGGGTGGTCTACCAGACCGTCAAAGGCCACTTTAAAGGCTCTCCTGTAGCTTAGGGGTGATCCCGATAACAGAAATGCCCCTGGTTCCCTCTCGATAATCACGGTCATGAATAAGTTAAGCAAACTTATCATCATCCAGTCCTCCTGCAGGATATATCGCTTCTGATATACCTTTATCGCTCCCCTGCGGAACTGATATACCTCCTGCTTTCCCGGTCTCGCTCCCCACTTTAGCGAGTTCGCTAGTTCTGCTCCGTATTCTTCCCCAAACTTCCCCCAGTCCATCGGTTTGTGGCATACGAGCCCCAATAATTGGCCCATTGCCACCGCCCCGCATTGGCCTGCGTTTTCGACTACCCCCAATCCATCCGGTGCCATCATAGCCATAAAGACTTTCTGCATATCCAGGAGGTTGGTGGCGTCCGGACCGATGATCCTCTCCGCGTCCTCGCGAATCGCCGATCCCACTTTCGTCGTCGACTTCTCTCTTACTAAGACTTGTACCGCTTTCGGTAATCGGTCTAATTTCGGCCCGTCCTTCTTCCCATACGTCCCTAGGTCGAATAAGAAGGTGTCCCCATTTGGCGCGGCCAAATGTAGGAGTATGGTCCTGGCCGACCCTGCCGTTCCTCGTCTCGAACCCGTCTCGTCTTCCACGGTTCCCTCGTCATCTAGGATCATATATCCTCCTCTGTTGACGGACTCTATGAATCTCTTCCAGTCCTTCCTCGGTGATTCCCTCGGGTATTTCGGTATCCCGAACTTCGCCTCGTCCCCTTTCACCACGTAGTGGAAGTGTTGGAAGATCGCGTTGTCCAGCGACGGGGTCCCGTAGGTCCCGACCAGCCGCTGTTCGTGCGCCTCCCGGAAGTGATCTTGCAGCGCTCGTGCCGCGTGACCCCTTTCCAACCTCTCGTAGTATCCTCTCGTCTTCTCTTCCGGATGCCTCTCGGTGAAATCCACCAGTATCTCCTTTCCTCCTGACTCCGCCTTTCTCTTTCTGATCAACTTACTCGCCATTCCGAACGTTCACTCGCTCACCTGCAAGGTGGTGCCTTACCAAGGCGCAATACAGATGAGTGATGTATCTAGGATGTTCTGTACAGTTCGATAATGGCCTATTTCCTACTTAACTGCGCCTTTTAACCTAAATTATTCCTAATTAATTTTGAAGCGTAAATGAGCGTAATTTACAATTTCTGTCCGTTACTTTTATTATGTTCTAGAATAACTTCCCTTTTGTTGCCACTATTTTACAACTTTCAGCCCTATTCTATTTATTTATTTATTTACTTTGATTCTACTGTCCTACTACTTACTACTGCCTATGGATTATTCTATTCTCTAATCCACATTCTAGCCTACTCTGTGGGTCTATGCAGTACAGCAGTATGCGTCGTGTGGCCACACGACTTATCCAGCTGTACTCATATGCCCCCCTCTCTCTACTAACTGCTAACTAATACCTATATCTATATCCCCTTTTTACCTCTTACTCTCTCTCTTCTAACTAACGGTACTACGTACCCTCTAACTCTTCTCTAACTAACTAGCGCTACTTACGTACCCTCTAACTCTCTAACTAACTATTGGTACTACGTACCCTCTAACTCTAACTAACTAGCGGTACTACGTACCCTCTAACTCTCTAACTAACTATCGGTACTACGTACCCTCTAACTCTAACTAACTAGCGGTACTACGTACCCTCTAACTCTCTAACTAACTATCGGTACTACGTACCCTCTAACTCTAACTAACTAGCGGTACTACGTACCCTCTAACTCTCTGACTAACTATCGGTACTACGTACCCTCTAACTCTAACTAACTAGCGGTACTACGTACCCTCTAACTCTCTAACTAACTATCGGTACTACGTACCCTCTAACTCTAACTAACTAGCGGTACTACGTACCCTCTAACTAACTCTCTAACTAACTATCGGTACTACGTACCCTCTAACTCTAACTAACTAGCGGTACTACGTACCCTCTAACTAACTCTCTAACTGGCGGTACTACGTACCTCCTAACTAACTAACTAACTAGGTACTACGTACCTTCTTACTAACTCTCTGCCTACTTAGGTAGGAACTGCGTACCTAACATGTACTATTTTTTTTTTTTTTTTTTTTATTATTTTGTTTGTGGGAAGGGCGTCTCGCCCTCAATCCCACCCCCCTCAGTCCAAAACTTGGACGACTAAACTTTTCTCTAACTCTGCTAAGGTGCCCCTTCTAATAGACAGCATTTGCCTACAGCTCTCCTGTAGGTTTTTCTGTCCTTTGCACCTATCTTCCCACCTATCCGCACTTCTACCAATCGGACTCTTCCCTCCTCGTCGGAGTAGGTGTCCACAACTCTCGCCAACCGCCATTGGTTGTTGATGATAGTATCATCCGTAACGATTACGAGATCTCCCTCTCTTAACTCCCTGTTTGACTTCCTCCACTTGCTTCGTTTATGGAGTGTGGGTAGGTATTCCTCGACCCACCTCCTCCAATACTCTGCGCTTATTGCTTTAGCGACTTTCCAACTTTGGCGGGAGTGTATGTCATCTGGGTCTACACCCCGCATATCGATGGTCGCTGGCCTTTCCATCAGGAAATGGCTAGGCGTCAACACGTCTAGTGACTCAGGGTCATCATTCTCCGGATATAGCGGTCTGCTATTAATGATCCCCTCGCACTTCGCAAGTACTGTACGTAAGACGTCCTCAGTGACCATGTGGGTGTTCATTAGCTTCGTCATTAGACGCTTTGAACTGCCCACCTGTCTCTCGACGCATCCTAGTGTATGTGGTGCATACGGCGTCCTTCTCTCCCATTTTACTTGTCGTCTCCTCATGGCTGCCTTGACTTCTTCTCCCTCCAAGATGTCCAAGGCCTCTGCCATCTCACTCTCTGCGCCCACAAAGTTGGTGCCGTTGTCGCTGTATATCACTGCGATCGTCCCACCTTTGCGGTCCCTAAACCTTTCTAAGGCATTAATGAACGCTGATGCGGTTGCATCTTGGGCGAGTTCTATCCCTACCGCCCGCGTATTGTTGCATACGAAGATAATGCCGTAGCGTTTCTCCGTGTGTCGCATCACTTTGATCTTTATCGGCCCGAACATGTCCACACCGCAATGCGTAAATGGCGGGTCGTGCTGTCTTACCCTACTCGCCGGTAGTGGCGCCATCTCCTGTATGGCTCGCTCCTTCTTCGCTCGTCGGCAGGTCTGGCACTGCCCCACTACCGCTTTAACCTTCTTCCTTAATTGTTTGACCCAATAGGTCCTCCTTTATCTCTGTGAGGGTTCGGTTGGTGCCCCCGTGCAATATCGATTTGTCCCATATCGAGTCCCATATAATCTGGTGGACTATTGGCGATCCTGTAGGAATGATGATGATGGGTTTTGGTGGTACGACTATGCTGTTGTTGTATCCCACCCTAGAATTCATTACTAGAATCCCGTCGTCATTGAGTTGTGGCGACAGCGTAATCAGCTCGCTGTCCCGTCGGAGGTGCTGTTGGTTACCGACGCGTTCCACCTCGTCGCCGTAGTTCTTCCGTTGTTCATAGCGGATCACTGCCTTGGCCGCTCCTTCCAGATCTATGGTTGTTCTGATCTTCTTGTCCTTGCCGACTCCCGCAAGGAAGTTCCCGAAGGCTCTCCAGTACGCCACCAGTTTCTTGGTCTTATACCAACTAGAACTGTAGCTGAGGAGTTTATCCGTCGGGTTATCGCACAGTTCCCGTCCTGGTTGCACGTCCCTAATCTCCCTCACCATCTGGGAGTATATCTCTTCTCCCTCTGAATCTCCCTCTTCTCCTTCTGATACTACTTCCGAGCCCGGGTCCACCTTCCTCATCGGCGGCCAGGCCTCCCTATCGCTCAGAAATTGTGGCCCATGTTGCCACAATACTTCCTTCTTCAGGAAAGTGTGGCGTTCCACGCCCCTTGACAGCAAGTCCGCTGGGTTCTCGTCTGTTGGGCAGTAGTGCCACATTTCCAGTTCTGTGCTCGCCCTTATTTCGTCCACTCTATTCGCGACGAATATCGGGTATCTCGTCCTTTCGTTATGTAGCCAACCAAGCACTACCATGGAGTCCGTCCAGTAGTGTGTCTCCACTATGTTGGGAATAGTATCCACTAGGTAGGCTGTGGCTCTTACTCCTAGTCTCGCAGCTGTCAATTCTAACTTGGGAACTGATGCTGAATCTGGCGGCGTTGACTTTGCTTTGCTAAAGGCTAGTCTGGGCTTATGAGCCCCCTCTCGTTGTACTAAATAGAGTGCCGCTCCGTACGCTTCCAACGACGCGTCGGAGAACATGTGTAGGTCCAGATTCGTCATGTTCCCATCCGGGAAATACACCCTTGGCATGTTGTATGTTCCCATCTTCTCCAAGTTTCCTGTCCACTTGCTCCACTGCTTCTTGATTTCCTCTGGTACCTCTACGTCCCACTCATCTTTCAATTTGTATACTCTCTTGAGTATCTGTTTCCCCGTGACTAATAATGGGGATGCTAGGCCTAGGGGATCGTATATCCTTGCTATATACGATACATAACCCCTCTTCGTGTGGATGTCTGCGCCCTCCTGGCTCAGCTGATACTTCAGTTCGTCTGTCTCTCTATCCCACACGATTCCCAATGCCTTCTGCTGGGATTCCGTTCTGTTAATCGCCATGTCCTGCCCTTTGGCTGTTGTGGGATTATCCATGGTCGATTCTGGTTTCCTGTCCTCTATGGCTTTGATAAATTCTTCCGAACTGGATTGGAATTTTGTCAGGTTAAAGCCGGATCCCTTTAGGATGTCGCGAACCTCGCGCCCTGTATCCAGTATCTCCTTAACCGTATTTCCAGACTCCATTCCGTCGTCTACGTAGAAACCGCGTCAAATCATATCGACGGCCCTACTGCTGTATTTATCTTCCTTCCCCTTTACTGTGTCTCTTACTGCCATAGTCGTCGTAAATGAAGACGACTTGGCCCCCATGTTCTGTACTACCATCTTATATGCTGGTATTATCGGCGGTTCTTCTTCGCCGTTATACCATAAGAAGCGTTGACTGTCGCTATCTTCTTCCGTTACACGGACTTGGTTGAACATGCCTTCTATGTCACACGTGAAGGCGAGTTTCCCATTTCTAAATCTAAGTAACACCTCTATGCCCGAATTGTAAATGTTTGGGCCTTCTAACAGGTAATCGTTTAAGCACTTCCCGTCGGTCTTTGCCGATGCGTCGACTACCATCCTTAGTTTACCTTTCTTTGGGTCTAAAGCCACGTGCAGTGGCAGGTAGTATGTTCTATCCGTGTTCGGCTGGTCGACCGGTAACTCCACGGCCCATCCTTTCTCGACGTACTTCTTAATTGTTCTGTGGATGTACTCATTCTTCTCGGGGCTCCGTTTTAGTGTTTGTTTCAGCTTGCGGAGTCTCGTGAGTACCATCCCCCTATTATCGGGCAGCGGTATCTTTGGTAGTTTCCATACCATTCCTATAGTATACCGTCCCTCATCGCACGTCATTGATTCCTCCACGCTTTGTAGAGCCTGCTTGTCTTCTACCGAGGTCCCGACCCCGGTTTCTTTCAGTCCCTCGAAATCCTGTCTGAGCAGTCTTTTGAGCTGCTCCTCTGCTCCCTTGTCACCCATTTCCTGCATTGTTCCCGCGAACATGCATCCTGATGTCTCCGACATCCTGAATGGTATCTTGCTCTTGATGGGACCACTCAGCGTCCACCCGAATGGTGTTAATATGGCCACCGGGTCACTCTGCTTGTCTTCGCCGAAGACCGTTTGCATTCTTTCGTGGGCCGTTGGGCAGTCCATACCTACTATGATGGATACCTTCCTAACGTCCACGTCTGGGATTGAGAAGTCAATGTTGTCCAGGAATTTATTCTGCTCGACCTCGATGTTGGTTGGCCGCCTGGCATTGATATTAATTGACTCTATCACTTGAATGGGATCGATGGTTGCCCCATAGTCGCATCCTGGTGCCACTGCTGCAATTGCGCACCGTCCTGTTCTCATCTCCAGGATCTCATCTTTGCTAGAGATGGTTGTTACCGCCATCCTGCTTGGCCTCGTTCTCAATCCTATCTCCTCGGCCACCCATTCCTCGACTAATGTGAAGGCAGCTCCACTATCAACCAGCATTAGTGTTGTTACTGATCGATTGCCTTCCCCGATCACTCGTACTGGTACTACTCCAAGTAGCACCATTCCTCTCTTCTTCGCCCCTACTGTGCTCGTCGCCATCGTTTGGCCTCTCCTTTGACCAAATTTCATTGGCTTCTCCTTGCACTCCCTTGCTGTATGTCCACTCATTACACATCGCGAGCAGATTTTATTGCTGAACGCATAGTCTATCTGATCTTGCCTAGGTAGCGCCTGCCAGTACCTGCAGTTCATAGTTTGATGAAGCGCATTTGCGTGTAGCTGGCATTTGCTCTTTGGGTCGTAGCCCTCTTTATACAGTGCATTGCGTATCGCAGTTGCGTTCGTACCAAAGTCCCTACTATTCTTATTGTTTGGGTTTTGCCTATTGGACCTACTGGGGTTATGTTTATTCGTGTTGTTATTGTTTCCCTGTCCGTTCCATGATGTTGTCTTATCCTCGGCTAGCTGTGGACTTGCAGTCCCCTGCGTTGCTGCATATGGCAATGATTGCCTGAGTCTCGGTAATGCGCTTGATGTGTTGTGCTCTGGTTTCGGTCTATGGTAGTCTGTCTTCGGTCCCTTTCCCAGGCTGTCTTCGCTATAGACTGGGTCAGTTATTAGTTCAGCCTCGTAGTTTAAGAAGTTTGACATTTCTTCTAAACCCGGTTCCGCACCCTTCCTATCTCGAGTGGAGAAGGCGATTTTCCTCCACTTGTTGCGCAGCCAGTTTGGTAGTGCCTGCGCTATCGTGGTGATGTTGTTGGACGCATTGAGCGCGCGTCTAGCGTCTTCAGCACGATTAGAGCCTTTTCGACTTTGTTAGCGAACGTCTTAATGCTAACGGGATTATCCTGTAGGCCACCCGATGTTATGCCTCTCAGCGTCTGCCTGATGATCTTGGCCGGGTACCCGTATTCCCTATCCAGTGCCCGCCATGCTGTCGTGAAGCCGCCCTCTATTCCTTGATATTGCCTCACGATGTCGTATGCTGGGCCTCCCGTGTACACTTGCAGATACTTTAGGCACTCCGCCTGCGTCAAGTTCTTTGTTAGTATTTCGTTACTATACATGCGCCGAAACTGTAGATATTCTTCCGGCCTGCTCCCATCGAATTTGAATGGTTCCACGGGTGGTAACTCGATCCTCGTTTTCAACGCATCGATCAACGTGGCCATCCCCATCGCCTGCGCTTCCAATGGATTCGATGGATGCTGCATGGTTTCTCCTGTCTGGTGCGTTCCGTCTGTCCTATTTCTTGACTTTCTCTGACTTGGGTATGTCATCGGGGGTAGCGGCCCCCTCCATATGTCTGTATCACACGACCTATTCTCATCCAAGGGTCTCGTTGTTCTTGCCCCTATCGGGGTATATTGTTGATATTGTGATGGGGGAATGTCACCCTGTCCCCCCCCCCCCACCGGTATGTTTGGTACTGGGGTTGATGTTAATATGTTGGGGCCCATACACCTATCCGCAATAATTCCCCCTTCCCCTGGGTATATGTTATGTCCCTGCATGCTGTAGTCATACTGCTGTGCTGGTACCGGTATAGGCCTATCAGCTTCTGGCCTACTCGCCGGTATGTATTCCGCGACTTCCGGGTTTAATCCCGTTGTCCACGCCATCCTATCGCCTACATTGCCTCTCTCAGTATGGCCTATTGTATGTGCAGTAAGGCCTACAGTATGTCCTACAGTCTGCATGTGTCGCTCGGGATCGAAGTTTATTCTTCTCGAATAATCCTCCCCGCGGCTACCGTATTCTCGATCGATAGGTGTATTCCGCCGGAAAGTTTCTCTTCGACCCCCCTCTCCACTGTTCTCATCTTCATACCGGTATATCGCGTACCCCTCTCTCGGCGCGTAGTGCGCCTCGCCGGGTCGCATCTCTCCGGGGCGACGGCAATCTCCCGGAGTCCGACCCCACTGACTCTCTGTTCTCATCTCGACTACTGACGGCTCGCTATCCGTCCTCGCTCTTCTATCGTTCGCGGCGATACCTCTACTACTGTCTTCTCTTCTTCTCCTTTCAGTGGAGCGTTCCCGTTCGTGAGATCTCTCGTCGACCTCCCGGTTAAACCCCACTGTTCTTCTTCCCTCTTCTGATCGGGCTCGACGCTTCGTCCGCCCTCTTACGACGTCAACCTGTCTCTCACTGCTCGGTCGCACGCCGCCCGCTGGGGATACTCGCAATCCCCCTATTACTTTCCGTCGGCGGTTGTTGCGGTTTACCTATTTCGGCCCGCGCATTATCCGCTGACGGCTGTGGGACACTCTCTGCCCCCCCCCCCCCTTTCACCGCTAACTCGCTGTTGTGGGGTTCTCGTAGCCCCCCCCCCCCCCCCACTCGCCACATCTAACTTCGCCACACCTCACCCCGCTACTATATCCCTCTCCAGTCGACACATCAACCCTACCGCGGTCGGGTCTATTCACCCCCGCCTCTCCCTCTGCTATTGCGTGGCCTACCAGGCCCTCTACTCCCTGTCTACCAACTATGTGGCCTACCAGGCCCTCGCTGGGTCTACCTAACCCAGCTATTCCCTGCCTACCAACTACATGGCCTACCAGGCCCTCCTCTGTCTGGCAATACACGCCCGACGTGTTTACATTAATAGCACCCGTATTGGAAACGGAATTAATTTGTTCGTTCGAAATAAAATCATTTGAATTATCTTGCGCGACTACACTATCTGAATTATTTTGTAAATTCGGGCTCGCTGAATTATTTAAGTTATTTAGATTATTTTGTGTTATTGCATTACTTAAATTATTTTGTAAGTTCGAATTTGGGTTATTACTTTGATTAATTGGATTATTTTGCGTAGATACATTAATATTAGAATTATTTTCTACATTAATATTAGGAATGTTCTGATTTAAATTTAAATTACTACCACTAGGTAAAGTATTTCCTGCAATAAAGGTTTGATTAGAATTGTCCCATACGGTACTATTAATATTGACCACGTCTACTGTACCATTATCATTATTACCCCCCCCCCCCCCCCCCCCGCCCGTACGGTCACACCAGTTTTGAGTCTGTCATGCGGTCCCTGTAAGTGGGGTATTAATGAATGTATCCACGGCCCCCGGCTCCTCAAAAATACTCGAGCCAGCCTTGCTCTCAGACTCCCCCATCTGCGCCAGTTCCACCTCACGCGTGTGTACAGCTTCGTACTCTACGAGTTTGTCTCGCTGTTTCTCCAATTCTTTTCGCTCACGCTCCACTTTCGCTATTTTATCCATAGCCTCCCGTTCGGTCTGCTTGGCCAATTCCACCTCTCTCCTAATCCCCTCCCTTCACCTCGCCTCACGCGCTCTACGCTCACTCTCCTCCCTCACTTCACGCTCTCTGCGTTCACTTTTCTCTCTCGCCACACGCTCTTCTTGTTCCTTCAACTCTATTTCATCATACTCCCTAAGGCTCCTCATGGCCCTTTCGGCCTTCTCTCTTATCTCTCCAATCGACGCCATTTCCCTCTCCAGCAGCACTCTCCCTTCCTCTAGCCGTCTACCTACTTCTCTATTACCTTGCACTGCTAGATTGAGACGGTACCTAGCGTCTATCTCTCTCACCCGTCTTTCTTTTGCGGAGGATGTAGCAGACTTATCGGTTGTGGAGGATTCCCTCCGCCTTCCCGATCTACTAGCTTTCCCCCTCCTTCCGGAACTCCCTCCGACCGACGAGACCGAATCCACGGGGTCAGCCTCGGATTCGCCCTCCTCAGGTCTGTTCCAACCCACTAATTTTACTCCCCGGGCATCGACCAAGTATGGCCCTATGTACACTGACGCTACGCTAGGTTCCATACTCCCACATTCCCATAGTTCAAACAGTTCGCTGGCAACCCCTTTTGCTCTCTCCTCGGCTAGTTCCCTCTGCCCAAAACGCATTAGGTAATTAAAGTGTCTATCCGACTCACCTAGTCGTTTCCTCAGTCTCACCTCGTCTATCGTTTTCCCCTTTCTGGCCTCCTCTAGTAGTCTCCGGGTCGCGTTGTAGGCCCGTCGAAGTCGCTCAGAAACCCCGACGTCCTCGTCGCCAACCTCTCGTCCGTCTCTCCGGGTTCAACGTCGTACCGGCGGCCCCAGCGTCGCCGTTCCGGCGGGCCGTCCGTCGCCCTCGGCCTGTGGCTGGCCGGCGACATCGGTACCGATATCTCCTTCGTCTCTCTGCATCCGGGGCCGCACCGTCGGCCCCACCGTCGCCGTTTCGGCGGGCCACTCGTCGCCCTCAGCCTGTGGCTGGCCGGCGACACCGGTGCGTCGACCCCCGTCCCGTGTCGACTCGTCTCCGTCTCCCTCCGTCCCGCTCTCTCTTTCTCTCGGTTCGACCTCGGGTTCCAGGCCCCCCTCGTCCTGAACTGCCGGATGACCCGTTACCGATGGGTCCGGCGTCGTGGGCCTGTATCGCCTGGTTGCGGCCTCGCGGATCGTTAGCTCTTCGTCCGGGGTCCGCGTCGGTGTCGTGTCACCTGTCCGACTCATCTCTCTTCTGCAGATTTCGGTGGCTAGTGGTTATTGAGTTTATCTAGGGCGGCAGCTGGTTTAGTTACTGTGACGGGATCCAAGAGGGATCCCGGTTTATCCGGTTTTAGTTCACGCGTCCCCGCCGTGTATAAAGAGTGAATGAGTTCTGATGTTGTTTGTCGTATATAATATGATATGTGGATATAGATATAGATATAGTATTGTCATATATGGAAGGCGGGATACGGTAACTAAAGTCCCGGTCCTTCCCTATCTAAAACTATGTAACCTAATCTAGCACCGGTATTGCACTGAGATAACTGAACTGATATGATTACAGGTTACTGGTTATATTGCACGGTGGCCTTATTGCTACTCAATCGATGCCTTTCCCCCCTCTGATTGGTTGATACCCTTGTTGGCGCCCTTTGGAGTGTTCCCGTTCACTCCACTTGTTCTCTCTTGGTTAGGGGTTTGGCCCCTGACCCTTATTGTGTGGTTCACCTCCCCACTCTTATTGGGATGGCACGAGTTGGTTGATTGCCCAATCTCGAGGCCCCCAATATTGCTTATCGGCTTAACTTTTATGGGGTGTTAGCGGGATTGGATAAGCTAACAAAATCCAGGACCAAAATCGTTATGCTGCATTGCAGCTGCATTTTTAAGAATGCTGTTCAGGCCTGTCAACAAAATTGCGCTGCTACAACACCCTATCACTTATTGTACTTAGAATTCACTGGTGTGAATCCGATCGAAAAATAAAATTTTTGAAAAAAGAACTGGGGTGGTTATTTTGCAGCACCAAAATTACAAGTAGTGAACAATTTTCATAAAATTTGAACGTTACAATTTTCAGCTAATTGATTTAATACAATGTTCAATACGGGTTTTATGGTGCGTAAAATTCATTGTAAAATATTTAAAAATTATCTGATTAGTATAAATGGCTGTTTTAGTCCTCTACGTAGGAAAAAAATGAAAAAAACAGGTAACCAGCACTTTTCAGTTTGAACACAAAATTATTTGTTCACTTATACGATTCTATAAATTCCCATTTTTAGGTTTTCTGGGGCGCTGATTCTAATGGAAACATTTCTCATTACCCAGAGCATTGCTACTCCTATTTTTCGGTGTAATATGGTAAATTTTGGTTCTAGCACCATATTTCGTACCCATCATCAAAAATGTACACGATTGAGATGTCCAGTGCGGTTTTTATTGATTCCATCGGATTCACGACCCTCATAAACCCGTACAACGCAAGAAACAAGATGATACTATCTATTGATCAATTTGCTTATTTCCAAAAATTTGGTGCTCGCACAACAATTGAAACCCTGAAACCATTTATTTAGCTCAAATTCTTCAAAGTCCAATGTTTCAGTTTCGGGTCTCTCCGCGCGGTAATTTACTCTAAGCACATTTATACGCTTATTCATATCTATAAAATGGTTACGAATTACCTGCAACTTATCATATAGGGATGTCAGAGTTCTAAACTGTCTCTTTGGTCGCTATACTCTCCAACTTCAGTAAATTGATTGTTTGCAGGTGTAACAGCTGATCATATTCATCCAGCATTACGGCTAAATCTGCCGGGTCTTGGGTTCCACTGTCTAGGCATTTGGTTAATTTATTTGTCGCCTTGGTTACCTTACCCATGTAAACCACCTGCACTTTTATTAATTGTAGGAAGCCTCAAGGATGTGTTACTATCGTCACTACTGTCAGCATCAGGGATTTCATCTTCAAGGTGTCGAGCAGCACCCTGAACTATAAACCTAGAAGCAGGGACGATACCTACTGTCTGTGTGGTAGGGGCACTAATAGTCTCAATTACATCAGGTGTGGTGACGTTTAATTGCTAACTGGACTCGTCAGCAGTCTCACATTGTTCTGTTACCGGAACGTCGGTATTTGTTGTTTGACTCATTTTCGGGATTTTATATTTTATATTGATTAAAATTTTTTAATTTTAATTTTAATTCAATTTAACGAAATTCCTTGCTTGTTGTAATAGTTTACAAATTATTACACCAATTTAATTGTGAATTCAAATAAAACAAACTTTCACAACTCAATTAATTTCTAATTTTCTTATATTTATTTTATTTCATAAAATATATCCTTGGCTCGACTTTATGAGACCCTGGATGGTGGGACAATAAGATACAACAAAGGGAAGTAATTTAAAATTGTACTTAAAAAATTACAACACCAAATTTATTTTATATGCACAAGTGCCACAAATACTGTGCATAAGTATTTTAACAAACCTTCAAACAGCCACAAATAAACTCTAGATCCCACAAGCACAATCCTATCGACACTACGACCAACCTGTGATTGATGCTAACGACGCCGTCCCACGTCCCAACCTCGTGAATGATCAGTTAACTTGCGTACCAAGTCAAACGTCTCCAGATCCCGGATTGGTTGTGGTGATGAAAGTGATGTTCCTGTAAGTTGTATTAGAGAATTAGGTGGCTGTCTGGTAGATTTACACTAAATAAAACGAAATATAAATTTTTAATTTCATATAAATCTTATAATGCAGCCCTTTTTGGCTATACAAATTTCCAAACTCGATAGAAACTTCACTCAACGGCGGCGCTATAGCAACTCTGTGATTTATTTATAATTTTTTACATCGCAAATCAGCTAAGAATTGGCTAAAAAGATGTCGCTAAAGCACATTGCAGATTTATTAACATAACTAGAAAGCCTGTGGCCCTTCGGGCCACAGCTTTCTAGTGCACGTGCAGATGATATATGAATATGTGTGGGAGATTTGAGAACTGCATACGGAACAGACACCATCATTAAATAAAACACCACCCCCATAAGAGATAACTGTCAAGTTTCAACTTTAGGCAGACTGTAAATAACAAAATTTCCAGAAAATGATCACTTTCAGATCCACCCTCTACCTGCGGACTGGTGAAATGCAGACGGCGCTGCAGTTTGGTAAAGATGGGGTTTATGGTGAAGTAAAATGCCTGCCTTTCAAGTTTCAGCTTAAACAGATTGTAAATAACAAAATTGATGTACTGTAGATGTTCACATTCAGACATTTCACCCTCTAGCGGTAGACTGAAGAACTGTGGACGACTCTGGGACTCCGTAAAGATACAGAATATGCTGTAGTAGATTCCTGCCAAGTTTCAGCTCAAAGGGATTAAAAAGAACCAAATGGGATGAGGTGTTCACTATCAGATATGTCGCCCTCTAGCGGCAGATGGGGGGACTGTATACAACTCTGTGACTCCGTAAAGGTACAGCCTATGCTGTAGTAGATGCCTACCAAGTTTCAGTCTAAACCGTTAGTAAATAACAAAGTTGGAGAAGATGTTAACTTTCAGACATTTCACCCTCTAGCGGTAGACTGGGGAAGTGGATAGGATTCTGCAACCCCGTAAAGATACAGCCTATGATGTAGTAGATACCAACCAAGTTTCAGCTCAAAATGATTAAAAAGAACCAAATGGGATGAGGTTTTCACTATCAGACAATTCGCCCTCTAGCGGCTGACTGTGGAACTGTAGACGACTCTACTACTCCGCAAAGATATAGCCTATGCTATAGTAGATGCCTACCAAGTTTCAGTCTAAAAGGATTGTAAATAACAAAGTTGGAGGAGATGTTAACTTTCATACATTTCGCCCTCTAGCGGCAGACGCGGGTAATGTAGACAACTCTGCGCGACTCAGTAAAGATATAGCCTATGCTGTAGTAGATGCCTACCAAGTTCAGTCTAAATGGATTATAAATAACAAAGTTGGAGAAGATGTTAACTCTCAGACATTTAGCCCTCTAACGGTAGACTGGGGAACTGTGGACAACTCATTGACTCCGGAAATATACAGCCTATGCTGCAGTATATAGCTACCAAGTTTCAGCTCAAAAGCATTAAAAACAACCCAATGAGATCAGGTTTTCACTATCGGACAATTCGCCCTCTAGCGGCAAATGGGGGAACTTCAGACGGCTCTGAGTATTACGTTGCAACGAGTTAGGGCGAGACCTATCTAACGAGCTATAGTAAGCGAGATTTCATCGAGATTAGATGTATAATATTAGATAAAATAATAATACAGTAAGTATAGGCCTACAGAAATAATTATTTTACTTTTAATATTCATAACAGTAAAACAAAAATGTTATAAACCTCTCCTTCCATGCAGCCAATGATTGAGAAAGCAGAATTACTCTGAGCAATTCGCAACAGACAACCCAAACCCACCCCACCCCAATCAACACTCCAGCCTGCTTGCTCCTTATCTGTGCCCAGCCAGCTAGCTGCGATTTCAATAATTACCTTAACGTTGCTATGATACAGAAAAAAATCCTTCCCTATTCACTACAGCACTAAGAATAGGCCAATTCGATCGTGCTTGGCGAATATGACATATTTATACACTATTTGATTTTTAATCAATAAATAATCATACATATTTATATTAAACACTCGAATAAAATAAATACTTTGTGAGAATGGGACACGGCGAATCTACTCATGTTAATTTGATACCAGATGGGATAAATGTTACCCCTCTAAATAATTAATTACCGATAGAAGAACCGAAATAATTCGATACATTTCGCCCGAACGAACACAAAATCTCGTGGATAAATTTGCCGATATTCTCTAATTTTTCACTTCTATTCTGTAAAGTAACTGTAAGAGTGTCAAACTAATGATTGTGAGAGATGATTAACACTATCTAAATACCCCAAATACATTTACTGCTGGACTGAAAATAATGCTGTTAGTAGCTGAAACTTGGTATATAAGCTTACTCAACCCAAACAAAAGGTCAAAATAAATAAAGATGAAGTGAAATGAATGTTAGTATCCTAATGAGACCCAAACCTAAGCCAAAACGATGAGCGCTGATACCAAATATATCAACACTCTAACCCTTTTGCGCTTCCGTGCTGCCTGTGCGGTTATTATGATGGGGTATCCCGGTTCAAATTGGCCCAAAACCCAAGTACAGGAAAAATAGTTAAAGCACCAGTTAACCTAATAGAATTGTGTACATCAACCTAATGAGACCCCCCCTCCCCTGTGGCTTACCCAGTCCAACTTACTGCCCTTATGTTTCACTCATGTTGTATGATATAATCCATCCTGTCCTGTGGCTCCCGCAGTCGGCCGGTATGGCTCGACGTCCTCACTCCATAATTATCATTATTAGGCGGAGAATGTGCCGCGCATGTGTAAAAACAACGGGTTTGAATTCCGAACCGATCACCGGGTGTCTTTATTCCACCATTTTGATTCACAAATTCACCAACACAAACAAAACACAATTAGGGTTAATACATATATGTATATATTTTACGTTTTTACTGTACAAAATCAGAACATAATATCAGAGAAATTCAATACAATCTGAAGAAATTCAATATAAAATCGCGAAGAAAAATCAATATAACAACATATCATATAACAACAAAACTGGTTTTTACCGGTTCCAGTAAGTTCTCTTTGACATTGCATAAAAATTCAGTAAACCGGTTTTTACTTGGATATGAGTAGCTACTAGCTTTCTTATTCGTCCAGCAAACAGATAAATGGCCAATCACAGCGCCCTTCTTATCACCTACATGGAATGGGCCTGGCGCATGCGCATAACTAGAGTTCAAACATAAACAGCATCTAAATTAATTTGTAAGGGCCACCCGTTTAGGTATAAAATTGGACAAATTATGGATGTAGAAATTCTGTATCAACATTTGTTTAGATCCACCTTATTTACTGCGGTTTTAATACAGATATAAACTTGATTAAATATTTCCTAGTTTGCAATAAAATTCGGAATTCAAAATCGTCAATAAATTAGCCATAAATAATATCGTAAAAATAAATAAGTTTTTTTATGTATAGCTACTGCAGTACTACGTACAGAGTTGAACATATTTAATGTTTTGATTGACACTATTTATTTTATAACATTATTTATGACATCATTATGACATTATTTATGTTCCGTTTATAACTTACCGTTTATTTATTAATTAACTTTATATAAGTTTTTATGATGGACCAATATCATTGATTCATTAATCAAGATACCCTATTTCTGTGGTGCTATTTGGTCAATATTATTAATATTACAACAATAATATGTTCAGCATACTTGCAGCATAAGGGTTCTCTGAGCGCCAGAGGAAATTATTGCAGTTATCCGGTCACTGTACGATGGTTCCACCACATTAGTGTCTCCTGCTGATGGTGGCGACACAGATCCATTCGAAGTCTTATGGGGAGTCCTTCACGGTGACACACTTGCACCCTTTATACTCGTAATTGTGGTTGACTATGTTATACGCATGTCCTTAGATCATCATAATGATGATGGGGTGAATACTGGCACAAGAATTAGAGGAAATCCAGCAAAGTACCTAACTGATCTAGACTTTGCTGATGACTTAGGGGTACTGTCAGAATCACTAGAGGGAGCCCAAACGCTCCTCTGTTCATTGGCTCAGAATCGCTCAATATTAATCTGTATCTCAAAACTGAGCCCCGTGCTGCGCGAAGGCCCCACGAACGTGTTTAAAGTTGTTTTAATGGCTCCTGAAATAGTTACTCTTGTATTTTTAAGCTGCAATATGGCATTTTGAAACCAGCTGATGGCGTTGATAGATACCCAGTTTAAAACCAAATCAGGAAATACAGTAGTGATTCTAGTTTTTTTTAAGGGCTCCTGTAACTTACTATTCTTTATAAAGTGATAGTTAGTAATCCTAGAGCTGGGTCATTGCGGCAAATTATAATATAAAACCACAATAATATTTAAGAAATAATAGACCGTGCCATCTGAATACCTACAGTATATCAATTTGTGCAATAATCAGTATAGCAGTAGTTCATAGGAAGTAGTGCGTATAGTTTCAGTAGTGTGGTAGTACAGTCTAGTTGCTTGAATAATAGCCTGTTGGCCGAAATATCGCAACAACCTTATTTATTTTATATGTCACTAGTATTGGTCTTTACCCCACCTATATTGACAATATGATTAGAACAGTGACCTGGACACGGAACTACCTATTAATATTATCTGGTATTGGATTATCATCTACTGAAGGAATAATATATTCTATCGGATATTCTATCGAACCTGCCTATTAATAGGCCTGGGTAGTTCTTGTCAGGAGTTGAGCCATTTAAAAACACGATGTGGTTGTGTGTGTGTGTATGTATAACCATCCAATATCTCAAAAACTCAAGCAGGTATGCAAATATTTTAATAACTAACTCTCCATAAATTTTGGTTGCGCACAAGACTGTATATTTTTTGTGGCGTTTCGATCACGGGGTCACTGAAAAATAGCGGTTTTGAAAATTTAAAGTCGAATTTCACCGATTTCAACTCATCGAGTATGCACCAACTTTTTTATTTGAGATATTCAGTCATCTGAGCAACATATTTGCGCCTCAGAATCTTTTCAAATATCGCCAATCTCGCACAGAACGTCGCCAAAATTTGTTAGTCTGGCAAAAAAAACGCACAAATTCGTCTAAAAGAGTAAATTATTTAGTTGTGGAATAATATGACTCAACTAGAAAAGCCAGCCATCTGGCTGTAAGGAGACCCTCCATAGACAAACGTAGTGTTAGTTGGGTCCCCCCTCATTCATTATCATCAACTCCCTCCCACATAACATAGCACTGAGATGATTCACTGGGAAGAGCTATTCATCTGGTGTGTTAATACATTATACAAACATATAGTTGATGTTTGATTACTGTCTGGGTTAGAGTGAGATAGTAATAAATTTGGCAAGTAATATACTTCTCTGCAGTTTGGGCTATCCATTCAATAAATAGTAGTAGCTTACTAGGCCCACATGTACCAGCAGCTGGTGTTTCTATCGTTGAGTTGATGGCAATTGTCGTGTTTTCATTTTCGCTCACTCATGGTACTGGTTTGAGGGGCAGGTTCGTTTATAGCCAGCTTGCTGGCTTTCTAGTATATTGTGTGGTATTATAAATATATACTTTATTCGATTAGTGATAGTATTAGTATAACAATATTATTTTAAAACATTTCTCGGCGAACTTTAAACTTACTGTAAGGGTTAATAAATTTCCTAGAAATAAATTTGATACATAACATAAAATTTGAAATTATTATGTATTAATTTAAATAAAATTTTTACAATAAAATACCAAACTAGTTCTAGTTAAACTAGTTCTAGTCAAACTAGTAAACGTTCGAAATGGTTGGTTTAAGTAAGCACGGGAAGTCAAAAGGATTTTGAAAATCGGCTGTGATTAGCTTCTACATATTTGACGTCACTACACAGTGCTCAGACAATTTCTTATATTGTTTTCTATGGAGGGTGATTTTGGATCCATTCAAATTTACATTTAATCTCAATCATTTCATCACATGTGAAAACAGAGTGTCTTACGCGTATTTTAGCACTACAATTAATTAAATTCATGATGATGAAAATATTATTGATAAAATGAATCAATTCACAATTATAAACTCGCAGTTTGCCTGACCGGTATGCAAATAGTATTGAACCACTCAGCCCTATAAACCTATTGCATTGCAATATCGGAGTATTGCTGTATTGCAGCATTAAGTTCATTAAGTTGAAATGTGTACCAGTCACCGGTAGCGTAAGAGTTGTACAGCGGTAGGTTTACTCAACGTTATGAACTTAAGCAACAATAAAGCAATATGCCTATTCCGATACTGCAATGCAATAGGAGGCTAGGGCTGAGTTGATTAGTTCTTGCATACGGGGTCATGCAATCTACCAAGTGTGCAAAATTGCAAACAGTATTATTTATAAGTGTTTGTAGTGTTAAAAGACGCGCTTGACTCTCTTGACACTTGTAGTGACCTAACATCACGAATTATTGGGTCAACATGAGAGCGGGATATTCAAACAGGGATATATAGGACTACTACCTAGGCCTACTGTACTGCTGTACGATATACAGATTACTGCGCTGTCAGATCAGTTATCATATCTGCATATGCAATTATATCTGTTATCAATGCTATAACTAATTATTAATGAACGATCATTAAAAACTCATTAATTGACAATCATTAAACTCTAAACTTTAAACATTAAATATTGTTGAATGACCTTTAGTCAGTCAGCCTTTGCTTAAACTTTTGTGGTGACTGGTATATATTATAGTTACATAGATATAACTTAACGCAATCAATTTTGTAATAATATTAATTATACAATTTGTAAATTAAACATTTGTCTAAAGCTAAAATTATATTTCGAATTTATTTCACATTGTTCATATTGTTTTCTTAATTAATCTTAATCAATTGACTTTATTGTGCACGAAAATTATTGAACCTTACAATGATGTAGATTAAATGTGTATTTAAATCGATCGAAAATCAACCCATAGAAAACTATATAAGAAATTATCTGAGCACAGCTAAGTGACGTGATGTCAAATATGTCAATCAATCAATCAATCAATTGAGCTCATATGAGCTCGTATATGAGCTCGTATATCAGTTTTATTTACAAATTGAAATGTCACGAATAAATAGGCATATTAGCTGATTAGTGAACTATCATATGAACAGTTATTTGCAATTTGTGTAGCCTATTGAATTTGTGTAGTTATTTAATTAGCCAAATAAAGCAGTAGCATAGCTAGTGTGCATTATTTGACTAAAAGAGAGGAAAATAATTCGTGATATACTGGTTCATTGCCATTCAAATGAACTTGGTACTCTACATCTTGCGATCGGTATGGCTTGTTTTTATAATAGTTGAATTGCGTAAAGTGGTGTTTATGGTGGTAGAACATGTGCAGATACATTCAAGTTTTTTACGGAAAACGATGATGACAATAAATAATCAACTGAGGTGATGACGGTGATGTTTGTTTATAAGTTATTTATTTATTATTATTTTGTAGGTTATTTAGAAGTGATATTTTTAGTTTTTTGGCTAATAAATGTTTTGACTTACATTGTTTTAGTTCCATGCTTAGTGAGTTCCATATAATAGTTCCTCTGTAATTTAATGAATTTTGTGTGGACAGCAATCTAGTACGGGGAATAAAATAGTTCTGCAGTGTTGTGGATCTACTGTAGTAGCGTGACTGTGGATTTGGGATGTTTGTGTGAATAGGGATGAAATGAATTCTTTCTTTTTCTTATTATGAATCTCCCACATTAGTTTAGCTACTTCTAATTTATACAATTTTTCAATTGGCAAAATATTTAGGGATTTGTAAATCGGGTTGGAGTGCGCTTGATAGTGATTGAAGGTGATTGCTCGTAATAATTTATTTATTTTGATTCGAATGGGGTTTATATATTTGTTATAAGTGTTACCCCATAGTACTAAGCCGTATAATATGTAAGGATGAATGAGTGTGAAATAAAGCATTTTTAAAATATTTAAAGGTAAGATGTGTCGAATTTTGAAGAATATACCGCAAGATTTAGAAATTTTCTTTAGGACATATGCGCAGTGACTTTTCCAGGTTAATTTGTTATCTATCCAAATCCCTAAAAATTTTGTTTCATTTTTTATGGCAATATTTATATTGCCATAACATATATATGTAACAGCCAATCACAGCCGATTTTCAAAATTAGCTTCCCAGGCTTACTTATCGCAATAATTTGTATTGTCCGTTTAAATCCTTTTTTTGTCCTTTTTTTTAATTTTTTATGTCCTCCAAAAATCGAATGTTAGGTTCCATGCTACCGGTTTCTCTACTGCTGTTCTCTCAGGCTATCAGTACCGGTATTAGTATATATAGCACTACAGTATTTTGCTGTATTGTATGTACAGATGTAGGTATAAAGCAGGCATTTCTGTATTTTAGTACCGGTACCGGCACCGGTACTGCTGTAGGCCTACTGTGTAGCCTACCATTTAAATACGGTACTGGTAGGCCTATCGGCAGACCGGTTGTTTTGGTTAGAAAATCCCGCCTCATCTGTAACCTGCTCCTTTGCCTGATTTGGTAAAGTGACCGTTTATTGTTTTGGTTAGAAAGGCCCGCCTCTGTAACCTGCTCCTTTCCTTCATTTTGTAAAGTGACTGTTTATTGTTTTGGTTAGAAAATCCCGCCTCTGTAACCTGCCCCTTTCCCTCAATTAATTAAGTGATCGTTTATTGTTTTAGTTAGGAAATCCCGCCTCTGTAACCTGCTCCTTTCTCTCAATTGGTAATGTTATCGTTTATTGTTTTGGTTAGAAAATCCCGTCTCTATAACCTGCTCCTTTCCCTGATTTGGTAAAGTCACTGTTTATTGTTTTGGTTAGAAAATCGCGCATCTGTAACCTGCTCCTTTCTCTCAACTGGTAATGTTATCGTTTTATTGTTTTGGTTAGAAAATCCCGTCTCTGTATCTTGCTCCTTTCCCTCAATTAGGTAAATGATCGTTTATTGTTTTGGTTAGAAAATCGCGCCTCTGTAACCTGCTCCTTTCCCTGATTTGGTAAAGTGACTGTTCATTGTTTTGGTTAGAAAATCCGGCCTTAACATGCTCCTTTCCATCAATTGGAAATTGTTTTTGGCTATAAAATGAGTGTTTTGCTACGTCATGTGGTATTCGATTATCGACAACAACCACAAACTTTTAAATTTAGAGTCTTTTACCACAGGCGCATATGGAATTCTACTCATAGTCTATAAATCATGGAATGTTTTGGCACAGGCATAGTGAAACCAACTGTCCGACAGACCAGAAATCAACAAATTTTGAATGTTTTGGCATAGGCATGTTGAAATCAACTGTCTGACAGTCCAGAAATCAGCAGTCTGACAGTTTGAAGAAATACATACATAAAAAGTCATTAAAAGGACAATAAAAGTCATTAAAAGGACAACAAAAGTCATTATGCACAATTCGTAAAAAAAGGAGGACAAAAAAAGTCAAATAAAAGGACATAAAAATTCACTGCCCTTACTTATACTTAAACCCGCCATTTCGACCGATTCTTCATGTTTTTACAAAAATCACACACGCCGCCACTCGATTCAGTAGGAGAACTCAAAGTTGGCCATCGCGAAAATTTAGAAATATCATCACTTTGTGCCAAATGGTAGGTTCTGTCCATGTGCCTGTGGCACTAGTTACCTTGATCCAAAAATTAAAATTTTGGTTTCTAACTAAGTTTGGACCCATTTGATGACATTTGATGCATGCAGGAAGTTCTTTCTTGAGTCATTGATCTTTCATTAATGTGTTATATTGCTATAAATTTCATTATGGCGCATCGCGATGGCTCAAAATTTCAACCCTCTTGGGATCCGTGAAGATATAGACGAAATTTAATGAAATTTTTTTTGCCTTATTTTTTTACCATTTGGCAACTTTTGTGCACCGGTAGAACAATGAAATCGAAAAAAAGTAAAAAAACTCACCACCCTATTGTACGCGTCGTCGCGTCCGTGGGCTGCTGGGCTAATGCTGGATATATATATATTAGGCCGAAGGCCATTGAAAACGACAGAGTTAAATTGTCAGTATTAATAATCACAGTAATTGATAATAGCAGTCTGAATATAATAATATGCAATACGGTCAGTAACGACGACGGTCAAAACTATTCCGGTCTCACAACTGTAAGGAAATCAACTAAACTAACATTCAGTAATCACAATGGTTATATCATTGACACATATCACATCAGCCCTACACTACAGGGCGGCCTTAATATCCAATAGATGCGCGCTTGTCCTCCCCAATGTGCTTTCCCGCCGACTATTGACTTAACCTGATTAATTCTCACCTCGCCACTCCCTGTTGGCATTATCCCTTGGTGCTAGCCTTACTAGCTTGTTTGTCCCTCTGAGGTGGTTTGACCTCTCACCTCTCTCTGTGGCTTACGGCATGTGTCGCCCCAGTTGGTTATGAGGTGAGATCATTATTGGTAATCTCACATCGCCAACTATATTGGTAAAATGCCACTAACCCCATTTTCGGTGGGTAATGCACGGAATTGAATCCACTTACACTCCCCCCCATGCTATCTTCCCGGTGAGAAGATAGCATCAACCTTAAGTGCGCTTCAATTCCGCTGGAATCCAATCTAATATTGGATTTGGAGTGGAATTTTCTTCTTGGGGTCGACTTTCCAGGCCGGCCCCCATGGGTCTGTTATCACTACCCATCCCTTGTACACCTGCGAGCTACGCCGTACCAAGGTATCTGGCGTTTCTGTTTTAGATGATTGCCCTCACTCCTCACACAATTTTCCTCATGGACTTTGTTGGACTTAGTCCCACTGAGTGTCCCTCCTGTCTCCCTCTGGTAGCATCCCACAAGATCATCTTCATCGTGCGCGGCACGTGTTCTCCCAGAAAGTCCCTGAATTCGATCCTATTTTCTGGTGACCATCTGTCCAGGTATCTCTGGGTGTTGATGACCCCTCCGTACGATGCCGCTGTCGCTACCTCCTGATACATGAATGGTAGTCTCATCTTGGTGATCTCCTGGTGGGCTTCCACGTTTATGTTAAAGAAGCCCCACCGGAACTCCTGGGATGCATCCTTTGTCGTGTCATGACTATGACGTCGGCCCACTCCTCGAAGATCAGGAAGTTCTCCTCATCGTCCATACAGTCGCACTGGCGCTTAAAGTGCCCTCTAAACTTGCACTTTGAACATCTGTTGCGCAACCTCGGACACGCACCCATCTTATGGGTTGACTCACGGCAGTAGAGACACGCCGTCCCCTTCTGGAAACGGTATAGACAGTTATTTTGCTGACGGGTTAATCTCCCACATTAATCGCAACCGTGTACTATTGTGTCCTTCCCCAAGTCGTCCTTGGCTCCGCGTGGCCTCCTGGGTCTATGGAGCCGCTGGTAGGCAAATATCTGGACTCTGTCCTCCCTACCCATGTCGATGTCCTCCTCCACCCTCGGCATTGTTTCTCCAAACATATAACGATATTAACGAACGAACCTCCATAACGATATTGGAAATACATAAATAATAAAATATCCATAATAAATTCTAAATTATTAGTGTATTAACTTGTTTGTTAAATAACTAACCGAATTCAACTTACCTTTAATCTTATATACTAATCTAAATATACATAATTATAAAAAAGTCAGCTATGTCATATCAAAGTTATACAAAACATTAATCTTTATAAGCCTGAATATCTATAATACTTACATGTATTTTATTAACAAAAATTCAAAGTAAAAGATTGTAGTTCTTAATCTTAAGATTAATTTAAAACTTACACAGCATTGGGGTAAAATATTAATATGATATAATAAAAAATAATCAAATAAATAAATAAATATCAGTAGGCTAAAGGTAAGTGGAGTCATCTAATTTAACCGAATAACTAACCGAATAGGATACAGATATTTTACGATAATCTAAAAAAACAAGTTTATACGGTGCTTAGTACTATTACTAGTAGAATACAGTTTGAATTTCGCTCTAATAAAACCCAATAACGACCAATAAACCAATGCAAACACCCCAATAACGACCAATAAACCAATTAAAACAGTCGATTTTAAGAGCCAAACTTTATACGAGTTTTTCTCAGAATGAACATTTTTTCCCCAGGTCCCTTTTCTCGCAACCAGCCACTTGCTACTCTCTATCCATGATCCAAGGTACAGGAAGTCGTCAACCTTCCTTAGTTGATTATTATCGATTGTTGTCGATTGTTAAATGCAATCGACCCCCTTAGAAGATATTGGAGTTATTAATTATATTTATCAATAAACAATAAAAGTAATACAGTATCAGCTATAATAAATATTAATTGGCGAATATCTAGCAATTTCAGACGCCGTAGAAATTCTACGAGTTCTATCAACTTGGAGACCGATTCTCAAAACAAAGACAGTTCTCCTACAAACTCAGGGCAGAGATCTCGCAGGGGAAAGAGGTCGTTATCTATAAGGTAAGAAAAACCTTGGGGTGAGGGGTGGGGGGGTCAAGTATATAATAACTCGTAATTTTGAATTTAATGAACGGAGAAATCTCCAGTTGCAAATTATTTCAAAAATTCAAACGTCAGTATAACAGGTTGCATCTTATTTTTTGGGGTAATCAGCTGTTATTTGCGTCAATGACAAGGGATTGATTTTTTGATAGCGTCCATTGACCCCCCCCCCCCCCCCCCCCCCATGGCTACTCTTATTTAATATTTTTAAAAATTATTAATATTAAATGGTAACCACCGTTTATATTTACCACTTACAGCCCATTGAGTCTGGATGGGATTGATATTAACTCGCTAATTCGCACCTCCCCAACCAGCCTGGTAGCCTACATAAACAATAGCAATGTATCCGGTTCCGAGATACAATTGGAGTTGAGTAGAAGGTGCAGCAGTTCCACAACATCCAGCAATCAAATAAATCAGGTTTACCTCTCTCATAGAAACTCAGGATCGAGTTATTCATCCTTCCTAACTGGTTAGAATATTATCAGTACTCAATTTGCCTTCCAACTAATAAAATCGTTGTATAATTTACTATTTTTAAATTTTATGTTTAATAATTTCATAGAAATAAAATAATAAAAACCTGGAATTCCTCACGTGAGGGTAAACTGCAAAGTGAAATATAATACACTTACTGTACTGTACTTATTAGACAGCGATAATTCAGTTAATTGGATCTTTGTTGTGAATTATTTATCTTTTAAAGGATTTATTTTTTTGTTATCGACATAATTTATTAAAATTGGCCCAAATTCTGGCTATTTGTTAGGCACGTTGTTTCTTGGTGAAAAATGCAACGCTCATTTAAAAAGTGAGCCTTTGTGTAATCTTATTACCAAAGTCCAGCGCCACCTAGCACCACCCTGCAGTCACTACAGCTGAAAAGTGTGTGCATGATCTAGTTACTATGGCAGGCGGCAGGCAAGAGGAAACGTGGTGTTCAGTCATGGACATTCCGAAACGTAAAAACCGAAATTGAAAGAAACGAAAATCTATCTAAGGCTGATTTAGATTGTGAACTGTGAAATTTTTGCACCGCATTATTAAAACAATTATTTTTCTGGCTCTAAACTTTTATATTCTTATTTTAGGCGGAATGGGGAGTCGTAAGAATTCGCAGTTTTAGATTAAGCTTAAGCTTTTAGATTAAGCAGTCTAAAAAAAAACCAGCTGAGAATGGTTATATGAAGTAATACAGTCAAATATATATCTTCATATTCTCTATTTCAAACATTTATTTCAATATGTACATGAATTTTGTATGGTATGTTTGATATGAAGTTAATATCTTCACATTGTTCCGCTTCATACTACCATTTCATCCTTATATATTTTACAGCTATTTCACCACTTGTCAATATTTGTGACACACATTGAAAGCACCCATGTGGAAACACAGAAGAAAAATGGAAATTACATCTGCAGATGGGCTGGTTGCCAACGGCAACAGAAGTCATTTAACGCGCGATATAAACTGATTGTTCACATGAGAGTCCACAGTGGGGAGAGACCCAACATATGCCCCGTGAGTCATTCAAATATATCCCAATAGATAATTGAATAAAACAGATTCAAAGTCTGTCAACAATTAACTGCTGCATGAACAATAAAGTTTATATTTTTTAATATTAATTATTATTAAATAATTGATTATTATTAATTTTAAAATTAATAATTATTAATAAATCAATTACTCAAACTAATTTCAGGTTGAATCTTGTAATCGGATGTTTTCTAGATAGGAAAATCTTAAGATTCATTTACGGAACCACACTGGAGAAAGGCCCTACCCATGCACAAACCCAATGTGTAACAAAGCGTTCAGTAACAGCTCAGGTACGTAAAATAGTAAATGAATAGGATAATTTTTTAGTTTATTTAAACTCCGTTCACTGTGTTATCTTCCACTATCTGTTTTCCAAGTCGCCTTGGTTTCCATTTATCGACCAGTTAAGGATGAAAGCCAGGGTGGTGGTGCTAAGCTGCCATAATTAAAAGCACTTTACCCAAATAGTGCTGCCCAATCATGGGATCGAACCGGGGCCTCTTGATTGGTAGCACAGGAATGCCCACGTCTAGAACGAGCTACTGCTTGGTAAAATAGCCAATAAAAACTAAATACTAATTACAAATTACAATATATATATATTTTTGAATTAAAGTTTAATATCCGATCTAGAGAGATCCCAAGGAATCCAATTCATTCATTACCGTATGTACACTTACAGTACAGTGACATTGATTACATATACAACTATTTACGACAACAAATTACATAATGCCATAAGACAGTTTGTGTTTGTATGTATTTTAATCTGTTAAGAAATCTATTATTTTTTTCAAAATTTTTGCCTTAATATATTAACTTCAAACTATTTTTTGGTGAATTATTTGTTATATATTTCTTTGTTGTTGTTATGTATTTTTAAAAATGGACATATGTTAATTTATCTGTGCCAGTGTTTTTGTGGTCGACTATATATGTTTTCGTTGACTACACAATACTAAAATTAAACTAATTTCATTGAATTATCGCGTTTTAGATCGCGCCAAACATATGAGAACGCACATTGACAGCAAACCATATGTATGTCAGCTGCCCAACTGTACGAAAAGGTACACTGACCCCAGTTCCTTGCGTAAACATATGAAGCTACACTCGAACGCATCTCAGTTATTAGCCTCTGTATCTAAAACATCGTCGCAGTTTCAAGTCAGGAAAAATGTGCCTCATAATGTGATATTAATCGGTTACGTATCTATTTTCTTCTGAGTTATAATTACTCGAATATTATCGGTTACGTATCTATTTTCTTCTGGTTATATTCTCGTTTATCGGTTCGCATCTATTTTCTTCTGAGTTATAATTACTCGAAATATAGAAAGTAAAATAAGTAAATAGGCCTAATTATGGCAAGAATAGGCGAGAATCAACGAATTTATGCGTAATGTTAATGTATCGCAAATTGTGAAAAATTCGCCAATATACCGTACAGTATATTAAATAAAATTGCATAAATGTTACTGTAGGAAGTCAAGTTAAACATCGTGTGTAATATTTTTCTGGCTAACTGATAAAATTATAATTAACTAAGAAGTCAAACTTTCATTATACATTTTTTATAGTTGAAAACAAAGAGCAATCAACTTTCACCTATAATAAATACAACAATCTTACCTCAACCTACGCAACAGTCATACCCAAACCAGTACTATATGCAACCCTTAGCTGTCAGTGGTAACTCATTCCCATTGGACAGTATCCTCACTGTGGGATGTAACTCTGACCAATCTGAAAGCAAGAAATATCCGTTGGTGCATACAGACACCCAGGACAGCGGATTGGGCGCCTCATTGTCCACAGGTAAGACATATTATATTATGTTTGTATATGTTTGTTTATATTGAATATCGTAGCTTAAGTGTCATAAGGATAAGGCCCTAAGTCAAAGAGCCTACAAAAGATATCGAAAGATATGATGGCCTTTCTGCAGTAAGATATTGCCCAATAGAAATGTCGGATTTCACTTTACCACGTAATAATCATCACTTCCCATTGGATAAAATATTCAAAACTTCACCAGTTAATACAGCATGTCTTAAAGCAACGATATATATATATGAATTAGATGGTGTTTCTTTTTATTCGAAGTTTTTTTAACATGTAAAACATACAATATTGGTATAAATATATAGAAAAATATCCCCTCACCAAACAGTTAGACTATCACCAGCTTTTAGGTTGGTTGCTAGGCTACCAACCAAACATAAACACATAAACAGCATTTTTTTTCCAAAATTGTAACATTACTCAACGTCATTAGTATTAACAGTGAGTTGTTATTTAGCACTTTACAACTTTTGATGACATTACAGCATTGTATTGGCCTGTAGTACATTTAGTATTGTATTGGTGTTGTAATGTCCCTTGTTTATGTATAACCAATGACGGCGAGCTGTAAAGTTTCGGCGTCATTGGTTACCATGTAAACAATAGGTGGCATTTATAATTAATTGCCTGACAGCCAGATAGGCCTACTTTTTTTTCATTTCATTTCATAAAACTTTACCAAGAGCGTGACAATGTCCGACTCAATGATAAAGATGTAATGTACAGAACAATTTATTATAAAACGTAATTACAGTATAAATAGTAAATAATTAATAAACTAATAACTTACTGTAGGACTATTGTACCTATTTTTACATTGCACATGGAGGTGAGAGTTAACTGCAGATTTAAAAGAATGTTGATTATCTGGGTTTTTAATTTCATTAGGCAGAGCACTCCATAACTACATCTTTCCTGAACATTATTAACGTAACTCCACCAACCAGCACCTCTTTTCCTATTAGTATTATTCATTAAATTGCTGAACGAGGATACACAATAAAAGTTTGTGTCAATAAGACACTCATTCATGTTATCTTGCAACAGAGAAGCACATTCCACAGTGTCCAGCCAATGCTCAGTCAGGCTCAATATGTTGCAATTAGCTAAAAGATCCTTAATGTATGCGATGTTAGAACATAGTCCTCTCGTATTAAATGTACAACATGTGAGTTAGTTGTTATCTCTGTAAGAGTTACAACTGCTGCCGCTGACCGCTTCGGTTTTCGTGTTAAATATAGTGCGGTTGGGCCGAGTGGGGTGTGGATTTGTTCTTGATTAATGTGAGCCTGGAAGGGTGTATAGAGCTTGCTATCATTGCTTGCTTGTTAGGGCGCTGAGTGTCAGGTCTGTTGCAGGTATATGGTTTATTTGTCGCACTGAAGTTACATTCATTATGGCGCTGTTGATATAGTGCTTGGTCATGTAGTCTGCTACCTGGCTTGTACGTGACATTATTGGTTCAATTAGTATGGTTTGTTGGGTTATGTGTCAATTCCCGACTAGTTATGCCTCCATTCCCGACTAGTTATGCCAGGGGGCCAGAAACCAGGTTTGATTACCTTATCCTTATCCGGTAAGTTTACAACTATATGGGCATTGCATGAGTCAGTGCTCCTGTTTATTCGCATTGTGATCCGATAAACCTTAATATTCCTCAGTGCCAGGTAGTTAGTTATGTCACTTTCACCATTATTTCTATCAATCTCGTTGATGAAGATAGAAGCACGCTGGAAACATTGCGCCCCTTGAAGGGATGTAACTATCTTCTCAGATGAGGCAGTGGACATTAGGGTGGAGTGAAAAAATTTTTTTCTTTATTTTTAAGGGAAGCACTATTTTTCTGATGCCAAATCGGTCTAAACTAACTTTGCAAAAAAAAAATTTTGATTTCGAAAAATTCTAGGCGGGCCTCATGACACTTGAAAATTTAAAATTTTTGAGAAGGCAATGCCAGTTTTGAAAATCCCAGATATTTTGTATTTTTGATAAAAGTTAAGGAAGATGCAAATATTTATTGTCAAATAGGTTGGAAACAAACACTAAATGTGAAATTGTGAAATTGAAATCAGAAAAATAAATGTAGCTTCCCTTAAAAGTAAAGAAAAACATTTTTTTCACTCCACCCTAGTGGACATAGGTCAGTATTTTGTTACAGTTACACTATAAAGTTTAGTAGACGACTGATAACTTAGTTTATATGGTTTAGAAAGAGGCGGGTGACGACTAGGAGCCCATTGTTGTTTAGCAGTAACTTGTGAAGTGATTGTGATTGCCTGTTTGCTATAGCCTGCGACCTCCTGTAACTTCTGGTCGATGTTCATTGTGGAGTGCTTCGAACTGTTGATGGCAGAGCAGGAGTGGTTGCTACTATGGTTGTAGCCTGCTATCTCTAAAGATTCTACTACCTACTACATTACGTACCGGTAGCTATTAATAACCAGTAGCTATTAACTATTAATATGGCTCCAAACGCCACCATAAATATAAGCTAACTTATTTATAACATAATTTATGTCATTTTTACATTTATTTATTCAGCAACTAATTTAATTTGTTCAGTTTCTATCACTTATAATATCATTACATATACAATCATTTCGTAATGTTAAAATTTTGGAATAAAACTACATACATACTTGTTGCAAAGTACTTTACTGTACAGTGTTCTGATCCTCGTGGCTTTATTTTCACTCACTCACTAACGTTCGTTCGTGTAACAAAGCCACCTGGATCATCACGCTGTAAAATGCTAATTTACACACCAGTATGTAAATAGTTGTTACTGTACAGTTGAACATTTGGTAACATTACCTACTCCGTCTCCAAGGTTACCGAGTACTCCTATAAATAATGGGGTAGATTCCGATTGGAACAGATCGTGTTACAGTCAGTTGGACACAGAAGGTCGTTTACTTTCTCTTCCTGGTATTAAACAAAGGTTAGCGGTAATTTAGGCATTTAAGAACTACTTAATATTTTTATATTTTTAATATTAATATATATTTATATTAGGCCATATATGGAGAGCAGGCATAGGGGAAGATAAGGGAGCTACTGTGCTACTAATACAACTAGAATTTAGAATTTTAATACCACAGTCCGAACTCGGACAGTGGAAATGAGATCCTTCCAGGCTTCCCGATTCTCCATAGTTGTCGCAATTTCGTTTCTCTCAAGTTCAGATTAGGTATGACCTCGTCTTTACTTGCCCATTACTGAATTTTAATTTCCGTTCACGCATAGTGGTTGATACAGGTGGTACTACTACTACTACTACTAGGATCGGCATGCTGCATTGCAGCTGCATTTTTAAGAATGCTGTGCCGGCATGTTGACAAAATTGCGCCGCCACAACTCCCTATTACCCATGACATTTGCTAGATCATCCGCATCTTCAAGACCAGTGTCCTTTAAGATGCGTCTCAAGAAAGTCATGGGCTGTCCACCATGCTTATTCACTCCATGAGGCTGCCAAAGTACAGGATTATGCACTGGCTGGTCCTCACGGCGAAAGCAATGTCCTGCAAAGCGGAGACGATTTTGTTCTAGTGTCAAGCTTGGGGGAACCAATGAGACACCTCCAATGTTATATAGTGTCTGGTTGGAGATGTGTGCATTGTACTTGACACAATGAACCCGGCGTAACATTCTTGTGAATGTGCCATCCAGAGATTTGGTGTCCTCAGCAGTTAGAGCCCAGCATGGACTACCATAGAGGAGTACTGGAACTACTGCTGCTCTAAATAATCGGACCTTAAGTTTCCGATTAATTCTCGGTGACTTCCAAATCCTGGAAAGCCTACTCAAGGCTGCCCATGCCTTTCCCTTACGTATTCGAAGGTCCTCACCTGACTTCCGGATCCATGATCCCAGGTAACAGAAGTCGTCCACATGCTCAAGCATACCATCCTTTGAGCTTATGCTCATCCGATCAGAGACTTGCTGAGAACTTTCAAAGTTAACTGTCAAAATGTTGGTCTTTCTGGAGTTAATAAAAAGACCAACACTAGAAGCAGCATGTTCCAATGAGCTGAGGAGCCGTTGGGCTCCCTCTAGTGATTCTAAGAGTACTCCTAAGTTATCAGCAAAGTCTAGATCAGTTAGGTACTTGGCAGGATTTCCTCAACTTCTGGAGCCAGTAGGTGGAGTTATCATCACCCCATCATCATTATGATGATTTAAGGACATGCGTAGAACATAGTCAACCACAATTATGAACAAGAATGGTGCAAGTGTGTCTCCCTGGAGGACGCCCCTAACACTTCGAATGGTTCTGTGTCACCATCAACAGTAGACACAAATGTTGTCGAACCATCGTATACTGATCTGATTGCTGCAATAATTTCATCAAGAATCCCATATAATGAAAGTATGCTGAACATAGGTGAGTGTGGGACTGAATCAAAGGCCTTGAAGAAGTCAACAAAGATAACAGCCAGATGCCTGTCTTTCTTTTTTGATAACTATTCAATTATCCTTCTAAGTGCCAAAATGGGTTCCGTGGTCCCACGACCTTTACGGAACCCATTCTGATGTCCACGGAGCAGTCTCTCAATGGGATCCCTGATGCGATTTAATAGAATTCTATTGTATAGCTTTTGTTCGCGCTTTTGAAGACCTTTAGCAGTTTAACCTGCCAAAATTTATATGTCTTTTAGTTAATTAAAACACCTTTAGCATACGACAATCTTTTATGCTAATACGCAAAACATTAGCCGAAGTCAGCCCATGCGCGATCATTCACCCGATGGATCTACACCCGGGAGGCTGAATTCGGATGCTTAAATTTTATTATTGCAGTGTAAGGTTGCAGTGTAAACTTACTGTATTATTCGATAGATCGTTAATAATTAATCTCTGACAGATATTATTGGCTTTCGGGAAATATTAACAGTTCCTTTAGGACGTGGCGCTTTATCTATTTAAACAGAACTAAGACTTATACTAAAACGCAACGATACTGCTTATGATTGAAGTATAAAGCGTATTCTTTAGGAAATACTTTGTTACCAATCACAATCATACACACTATTCTGCCGACCGTCAGTATATTTGATCACACATAAAGAGAGCAGCAATTGACTCACGTAGGGTCTGCTAAATAACATTGGATTCAATACACACCACATTAATATAAATCGCAATTGTTATGTATAGCCGGTCTCTCTAACCTGTAGTGTATCAAGAAAATTGGGAATTTGGGTGATTTATCCGTATTATCCAAAGAGCAATATTTCCATCAACAAATAGGTACAATTAATAACTGACGGTAAAATAACAGTACAAACAATATGATTAATGCAGTTAAATTAAGTGAGTATGTTAATTAGTTAGTTATTGAGATTTGTTAAGTGAGGTAACAGTTTATACTTTCGATAATTCAAGCAGTTTTACTAGAGTTCTTCCCAAAAAGCCGGTGTTTCTGGCTTAGACAGCAATAACAACAAAGTATCAAGTAAAAGCAGTAAGACTGAACACTCTCCTTATGATCGGCTGAAAAGCTACACGTCGACAGGAAAAATCGCTCTGATTGGCTCAAGCCAAACAAAGAACTATGCGTCCAATGGATGTTTCCATGTCAGCAACCAGCTGTTAGATGTCGTAATATGAATCATCACGGCTAAGCTGTGAAAGGTAGTTGGTGCATTACAGGTTTTTTGCCTTACCATGTCCGCCAAAACACGTATATAGCAGAATGACTTTTATGTCCGTTAAAACACCTGTAACGGTACCTTGCGGGCGAGGGGAATATATATACAGTTAGAGAACCTTTTTAGAGTATTCCAGCGCCTGGGGGGAAACTGGATTGCGAAGCAAAAGGGGCCAGTTATATCCCACAGAAGCTTTTACACCGCTCCCAGAAAATGGGATTTGAGTCTATAAATATACAAAAATCACAGTTTCTAATATACGTAAATACTCTAAACAGTTAGTCTTTCTTGCGCGGACGGCGTTTACGCAGTTTTTTAAAGCTAGCAAGAGTCCTTTTCTCTTTGGGGCGAGCCACTTTACGAGGAGGGCTATAACTCCTGGGTGAAGGGTGCAATATGATTGCATCAGAAGGTATGGGATTGCGATCGGTGTATCCGCCGGTCGAAGTACCGGGTTGATTGACATCAACGTCCGGGGAGAGGGGTCTAACGGCTTTGAGAGCTCGTTTCAAGACAGCCGCTCTTACGGGTCCTTTACGAGTGGTCTGAACGAGGGCCGTGGGTGGACCATAGGCAGTTAGAAACTTCCTTGGTTTAATGGTTCTTTCCAACTCGCGTTCGCGGGCTCTGTACTCGTAAGGCTGTCGATATACTTCCTGTAACTCAGGGTGTGAGTTGACAAATAAGTCTCCATAGGCCGGATCTTGACGGATAAAGTTTATTAAGTTGTACGAATTGATGTCACTCGGATTAATGCTCCTGAGAAATTTGCGTACATATTTGGTTGAAATACATTCTCCAACGCGCTTCAATAGTTCATAACTTGATATGCGTAATTTCTGTTCGACAGAAGCGAATAGATAAGGATGTAACGCATAAACTCCTTCGTAAGCGCGTCCGGGATAATAGCGATGGCGCGAATCACAATATAAATCAGTGTTCGCTTCCCAAGCTCTGATGTAACGTAGTGTGATCATTTCATCTACGCTTTCCAAATCGTGATTAAAAGGGCAATCGAAACTGGCATGTCCCTTTAGTTGACAATGGTGACATTGAGTCATAAATTGAGGGCAAACCGCAAAAATGTGCAAATTATTAAATCTGCAATACGCGCAATAAATTTCCATCGCCGGTTGTTCGTGGAAATAGGAACAGCGGACGTTTGTGTCCATGGGCGTAACATGGTCTCTCGATGCGCATAACCGACAACGTTGCCGAGAAACATAGTTGGCATGGCGATAATCGTACGCAGTGAGACACTGTGGACTTTGATACCATTCTAGGATGTAATCGTTGTCGCTGTTCCGAGCGCGATAGGCTGAATCTCCTCAGATTCTAGACATATTGGTTCGTCTTCCCAGTCTGTTACGAATAGAATTTTCGTGATCTATTCTCGGTTTATCGTTACGACGCCGCTGGGTATGATATTTAAATAGAACCATTTCCCCTTCGGTGTCTACATCGTCCGTATCATGTAAATCGATAGGATGGCCGGTAGTTAAGAAGTCCATGTACGTACCATTACGATTCGTATAGCGAGCGGTGAATTTTCCATAGTCCGCTTCGCGCGTAAGTTGTTCCTGGGACATCGGCGGTTCGATATAACGACCATCGTCCTCAGTAATAGTCGGATCGGCTTCACCGCGTATCAAGCTATCCACAAACGCTTGTAAAGGTAGAGTATATCGCTCTCTAATACCAAGGTCATCTTCTATCAATTCCGTCATATCTGCTATCTGAGTTTGTTAATATCAATATAAGCTAATATTTTAGGCAAGCGGGCGTCGCTGCCTACTAGGCTTTTTGCCCCCGGACAGTGGGTTTCTCAGCGCCGATGTACCGCTGTCGCAGTGTTTACGCCAACATGTAGCAACAGCACGACAACGATAACCGGCACAAGTCCCACCACTGTCCGTCCCAAAGGCTTGAATCCACTTGAGGTTATCTCGGTAGAGTTAGGGCTATTTTACAATTGCGATTAGCTACTGTAAACACACTTTAGTAGTAACATTCACCTATAAACGCACAAATTCCATACAATCATTACTTACTGCACACATGCATGCCATTTGTCCGTTAGTCAGTGTCTTCCAGAATGTCACGTTATTACTATGTATCCTTGGATACTAATAGCGCGCTATGTATACTCTTATGCTACGCAATGGGGCAAGCTTTTATTGGTCCTTTAACTTGTTTCTAATTCTAGCGTGGGTGTTGCCATGGTGACATTATGGAAAACTAGCGGTAGAATTAGGGCAATCCTCAGGCATACAGATCTGGGATGTTATTTAATAGTAATTCTTTAATTGTCAATATCCTCTTTATGCATGATTTTATAAATTTTATCGGCTATTGACTATATGTTGGAGATTCTCACACTCTAGTACACTCAATATGAATCTCCGCTCCCATGATCTATTAATTACTGGAATTTTGGGAATGTTATAAATTGTACAAAATGACAATTTATGAAATTCATTTGAATATGAATTTAAATTTATTCCCGTGAATTTTATTATTTGATATTAAATTGACATAAATTTTATTCCAGAGCATATCTGGGGACTTAGGATCCTTAATTCTATAAAATAGTCCTTCTAAGAATATCGGTAAATACTGCGATATCTTAATTGACTAGAAATTTTAAAGGATCGGGATTTTACAGATTTTAACAAAATATTAAATTAATATTTAGGATGGGCACCGATTTATTCCAGAACTTGTCGGGGGACGTTAACCACTGATTCTAGAATTTGTCTTTCAAGTATATCGGTGGGTGCCACGATATCTTAATCGACTAGAATTACAGATGGTCAAAAGTTTAACAGATTTATTTGCAATTTACGCTACTGTTAGAGGGACATCACGCTACTATATGTATTATTTGTTATAAGGTAGAAGAGCAATATCGCACGAAGCAATGTCAGTGTGAAGAGGCAAGTCGTTTCCAAGGTCTACCCAGAGCTTGGTTTAGCCGAGACACGAGGATCTGAACTTTGCATTCCTAATACTCTGCCTACCAATAATACTTAAATATAGTAGTGGCTTTATTGTACTTTAAGAAGTACTGACATGTCATCTTACTATAGTCTCGCATTTATAATATAATACGGACAGTAAGGAAAGAGAAAAATAATTATTTCTTGCCGTCGCACTAAATATATTGTAAGTAATTAAATACGTAATAAACACTAATATATTGCACTAATTTACTAAATATTCTAAAATAACATTCTACTAAATAAAATTAAAGAAAACGATTATAATAAAATTACATAATAATACATACATAAATATAAAATAAAAACAAATATAAAATGATATAGTCACACGCCCACTCCACATGCTATCACGTTATGGAGTCCCTAGATATTTGCCGGATTAGGGAAGTAGTCGTAGGAAGAGTATCTTGCCTTCCATAGTTTTCGGACAGTTTTCGGTCTCTTTCCAGTAAACATAAACGACTAGCTGGGCGATTGAGTTGTTGTGTTACTTTCTCCGCTCCCTTGGCCTGTCTAATTTCTGCCGTGGTAAGATGAGGAGGCCATTCTTCTTCTTCTTTACTTAAGGAGTCGGATCCACCTAACCAGCCTGGAGTATCTATCAGTTCTTGAGGAGTTGCTCCTCTGGAAGCGATGTCGGCTGGATTAATCGTCCCAAGGCAATGTCTCCATTGATCTACATTGGAGTTAATATCGTCATTATCTGAGGAGTATGGTGTTCCCTCAGTTGGGTCGTCCACATCACTGCTCTCCACTTCCCCCTTTACTTGGTATACCTGTTGTTGAGGTAATCTCTCTTTGAGAGTTCTACGGGAAGGGCCAGTGAAGTACCAACCTACTCTAGTTCTTACCGCATAGGTTTGTAGTGGCTGTGGTTGAGCAGGCCGTTTCTCTAATGGCTCGAGCGCCTCATGCGCGTTTTGGCCGATGAGTATTTGCACTCCAGGATAATCGGTTTGGAATCGAGGTATCTCAAGATGTTGGATGCACTCGTCCTCGTCCCAGTTATAAGGTTCTGCTTGAGTAGTAGCAAAGTTCTTTATAACCATCATTTTTACTGACCTTATACTTTGTGTTCCTAACTTATCCTGGGGGGTGGACAACACACCTACATAGTAATCTGCCGTTAGGGTAGATTTCCAAACCTGCATAATTCCTGACATATTCAATTTAGTCCGGAACTTGGGTTGTCCAGCAAAGATATCTTCGGCTAGTTCTTGATCGATGAATGTTCCTGTACTGCCGGAGTCAAGTAGGGCGTTCACTATGTAACTCTTGTTGGGACCATGAACTCGAACTTGCACTACAGGAAATTCTCTTATTCCTATGTTGGAAGTTGGAACTTTCCAAGATGGTTGTTTGTCAAAAGTAGTTGGAGTAAACTCGTCAGTGTCCTTTTCATCCGTAAGTGCTCGATACACTGTGGTATTTATTAGATAACAGGATTCGTTGGCATCGGAGAATTCGTCTGTATAGAATCCTTCCCACTCAGAACTTTGGTCAGTGTCGTTCACATCACTGAATTGGACATGTAGTTCGGGCTCACTTACCTGACTCGGGTGGTCTCGATCGAACTCACTGTGTAACAAGATGTGATGTTTCGCGCCACACTTTGCACACTTTACGTCGGAGTAACAGGTTCGCCGTTGGTGTCCTGATCTGAGGCAATTATAGCATAACCGCTTATTCCACAGGACTGTACGTCTGTCTACAGGGGATTTCTTTAGAAATTCAGCACACGCACTCAAACGGTGGGGCCCGTCGCACAGCGCACATTTTGGTTTGATGTTACTCACCTTAACTTGGTTAACGTTATGCACTCTCGTTCTTTCTTCGGGCTTTCTTCCGTGAATTCTCTTAGGAGACGTAGGAGGAGTTGTTGTTACCTGTTCTCTCCTGTCACTGGTTCGAGACTTGTATTTACTTACGTCTTTATAGGTCTTGTTGTCATAGTAAGATTTTGCTGTGTCTTTCCCGCTGTCCTCTTCTTGAGAAGCTTGGCTCTCGCCGTCGTCAGTATAACACACTGGTATTATCCTTCTCCTAGAATCGGGTTTCTCACTTACCTTATTTTTCGATGTTTTCTCTCTGGACTGCCTTATGAGTTGTAATTTTACTTCACTATCTAAGAAAGACATGAGATCAGCCATGGTAGGACTTCGTCGTTGTTGTTCATTCATGTACAACACTTTCTTGTCCCAGCGTGTACATACTCCACCCTTTGGTAAAGTAGAGACTACGGCTCCAATAACCATGGAACTCTGATATTCATGCGACTTACCTAACCAGTCCAATTGTCTACAGATCTCTTGAATTTCATCGGAAAACTCTATAATCTCGCTACTAAGGAAGTGTCGGGGGGCTACTAATTTTGCATACAAATACTTAGCTATGTTATCCTTGTTACCATACCTGATGTTTAATGTATCCCAAACTTGTCTTAATCCATCTGGATGTCCAATAAACTTTAATGCCATTAACTTGGGAGGTCCTTCCAAGCACTTGATGAGGAATCTAAGTTTCTCTCCGTTAGATAGTACAGAGTTCTGTATGCTATCTTTGTAATATTCGTTGAAAGGTAACCATTTCATCTCATCTCCATTGAATTTGACGATCTCTCCCACTTTGACCGCTTGGCGGGCTTCTGTTCTAGCCATCTGACGCGTAAAGCTTTCTTGGGCCATCGTGTTATTTAATATCGAATTATCGGTATATAAATTTTTCGGATCATTATCAGGTCTATAGGGAATATCATTAATAACAGGTCTATAATCACCCTTAATAGGGTTTGCTATAGGAGTTTCAACTTCACTAGCAGTATAGATGCGTGTAGGCTCCACACCTTGCGCATGTAATACTTCAGACCTAACAGGTTGACACAATGTTACAGGGGGTATTGGTATGCCCTTTTGGATATTGACTAATTTGTTGCGTTCTAGCGCGATACTTTGCTGCACTTCTTGCAACTCTGCTCTACCTTCCCTCACTGTTCCCTTAAGTTGGTGGACAGTCTCCTGCATCTGTCCTAGCAGGAGATTCATCCCCCGCCGTCCCTCTTCCACCCACTCAACCGCCGAAGCGGGAGTCGCCAACATAGTAGCGGGCTGACGCGGGACGACGGGAGACAAATTATTGATTTCTCTCTCTGCTATCTGGACAGGGGTATTTGCATGGACTGTTCCACCGGGTACAGGCAGTGTAGTGCTATGTAAAGGGAATTTAGAGTTAAGCTCTGGAAGTGTAGGGGTCTCTAGCACAGAAGTAACTTTGGGAACTACAGGCCTAATTATTTCAGGTTCATCGACTATAGTAGGGAGTCTTTTGACCTGGATAAATTGTTCTATGGGTTCTGCACTACCTAAATCTGTGCTAGTTAGCTGTCTTTTAACAGCTGGGGGCAAATCAGGCAATTTACGACGGTAATATGTTTTTCTACGCCTACTTAGATGAGATCTATCTCCTCCGCCTTCAGGGTCGGTAGTATCGCCTTCCTCCGATGATGTGTACCCCTGGCGCTTGGGAGTAGATTTTCTCATCATCTGCATTTGATTAGCAGTAAACTGTTTATTTATACTGTCTTGTGTCTCTTGCAGATTCTCCAACTCCAGTTGGGTAATCTGCTCAGATGCTCTCCGTTCTGCTTCGGCCACTGCCCTTTCCGCCTTTGCTTCTGCCGTAGCCGCCGCCATAGCCGCCGCCTTTTGTTCCTCTATCCTTCTTTTCTTTATTTGTTCTTCTTGGACTCTAACGAGGCGGAGTTTTTCATCACATTTAGCTTGTTCTGCAGCTAACATTTCCGCATCGATTGCGTCCAACACAAGCTTGGTTCCTTCACTATTAGGGCGAAGTCCAGACAGTCGTCTCCTCAACTCTTCGTCTCCTATGAATCGCTGATAGTCTGACAGATATATGTCAATGGCGTCTCTAGTTCGCGGCTTCTCTGCTGCTGTTAATTCGCTTTCCACTTCGCTTTCCACCTCGCTTTCCACTGGAGAAGAAGTGGCGTCGGTTGATTCTTCATAGGTTGGCCGCTCATCATAAACCATATCCGCCATCTTCGCTCCGCGTTCGGGCGTCCGCTCAACAGTATCCGAACTACTGGAGCTATCGGGCCGCTGAGAACTAGGTTCTTGGCTAGGAGGTTGCTGCTGTTTTATAGCTTCTTCTTGATCCCGCTTGACTTGGGCCCGAGTGCCTATGGCAGACCAACGGCGCTTCACTAACTTCGCAAAATGCGAAATCGCTTCTACCAACCTAGGTTCTGATACAACCACTGCAGGGGTTGCCCTTCTTACAGTATGAGGGGTTTCAGACCTCAGTCTGGGATTCTCTACACTTTGATCTGAGAAACAGTCTGTTGTTTCTAGGAGACTATCTGACAGAGTTTGCCTTGTGTCAGCCATGTTTGTTTACACAGTTGAATGCCTACGGTTACAAATACAGTCAAAGTAAGTCTAGTAATTCAGTATCACCGTTAGCCTAATAATTAATTGCCGATACTGCTGCTCAGTGTAGCGTGATATATATATAATATATTAGAATACCGGTATGCTTATCATATATATATAAGTATGATTACAGACTAGATTTGTCACAGAGTACCGGTATATAAATTTAGCACAAATATATATAAATATATAATAGGCCTATAGTGAATACCGGTATACAGCTTACACTTATAGTATATATAAGTATTGTAAACTAGGTTTGTCACAGAGTACCGGTATATAATTTTAGCACAAATATATATAAATATATAATAGGCCTATCGTGAATACCGGTATGCAGCTTACACTTATAGTATATATAAGTATAATTATGAACTAGAATTAATTACAGAATACCGGTATGATTTCAGCACAAATTTATAGAAATAAATATAATAAGCCTATGGTAAATACCGGTATGTCAATTATTTTAGAATAATTGAATTTCTGAATATTTTAGGGTTACTTGGTTACTTTAACTTACTTTATTACCGTTATTTAAGCAGTAGTCCAACTGATATTGAGACCTAGTTGTTGTATGGCAGGCCTACTATTTATAAATCGTTTGAGTTGATTTATAATATTTATATACCCGTTTAAAATGGGTTTTTGTCAATATTTGAAATAAATGTTATTATTTCTGGGGGGTCACTACACAGAAGCTGTGCGCTCTCAGTGAAGTGCTATTTATTTGACACTAAAACTGATAATTCTAGTTTACCTAAGTTACTTAGTTACTACAAATTACTTACGATACGGGTGAGATTAATTCTCTAGTTAAACACAACAAAAATATTACGTACGAAATTTTTAGGGTAATTTTACAGGAAGTCTACAAACCAGCCCAACAAAGGGTTAGAATTCTGGTTATTACAACGGACAGGGTACTACGGTATTTGAAATAATAAGTAGTAGTAAATATATTGTACTGTCCAGATAGGAAAATACCACCGCCTGACGACCTATAACCGTATCGCTATAGGTACTACGTTATGTATCACGGATTGTTCCTACCCAGAAGCTAATAGAGCTAACGAATGTGCCTATCAACCACTTTACAACACAAATATACTGCCTACACTAATTACTTCGGAAAGCACTGTACACTAAACCCTAAATTAGGTACAAGTACCGGTATAACAAATAATCAGTAGTTAAATATACTTGAACAGTTAAAAGAACCACGGCATCTGCTGGAGTGACCGAAGCACAAAGTCGTCAGTCTTTACCTACGCCAAGCAGCCCTGATGTAGTACCGGGGTTAGTTTAACTATAACGGTATGTATAACAAGCACAATTACTGTAGGAATAAACTTGGGGACATGAATGTTGCGAATAATCGCATAAACTCTGAATAATAAATATTACGCTACCCGTACAGAATACTCAAACAAATACAAACCAAACGCTGGCAGACTACTATTAAGCCTAAACAAACTACAGTATGTGCAGATTCTGAAACTGTTAGTTAGTATGCGTTCTAACACGGTAGTACGACTTACTCTTTAAGAGGGGATTGACCTTACCGCTTATGGCTGCCCCAACTTACTAACGGCACTTGATCAGACCAACTCTACACACGCAGCAATCCCTTCAGACTCAAAAAATAGCCAGACGACAATCCAGCCTACAAATATTTGAGTAATAACTATTACGGTACCTGAACAGACCACACAAACAAACACAGGCTAAAACACTGGCAGACTACGATCAAGCCTAAATAAACTACAGTATATGCAGACTCTGAAACTGTTAGTTAGTATGCGTTCTAACACGGTAGTACGACTTATTCTTTAAGAGGGGATTGACCTTACCGCATATGGCTGCCCCAACTTACTAACAGCACTTTATCAGACAAACTCTACACACGCCGTAATCTCTCCAAACTCAACAACAGCCAGACAGCAACTCAGCCTACAATTATCTGAACAATCTGAGCAGGGTCACACGCCTTCTGCTCAATATTAGCCTACTAGTAAATAAAACTGACAGAAATAGACCTAAGTAAAATCCCAATAAAAACCAGGCGTCCCCGATTTAATATCGAGACCTACCGGTATACAATAATCAAAATCGAATAATACTAAATGTACTTGTACAGCAGTACCGGTACCGGTGATGACAGTTAGGCCTACTGACCTACAGAAGCACCGGTTCAGTTTTACCAGTCACTACGGTATTTTGCAACCTTATTGCCTACTGCAATAAGATTATAAACTGTTACTGTTCGCGCTTTTGAAGACCTTTAGCAGTTTAACCTGCCAAAATTTATATGTCTTTTAGTTAATTAAAACACCTTTAGCATACGACAATCTTTTATGCTAATACGCAAAACATTAGCCGAAGTCAGCCCATGCGCGATCATTCACCCGATGGATCTACACCCGGGAGGCTGAATTCGGATGCTTAAATTTTATTATTGCAGTGTAAGGTTGCAGTGTAAACTTACTGTATTATTCGATAGATCGTTAATAATTAATCTCTGACAGATATTATTGGCTTTCGGGAAATATTAACAGTTCCTTTAGGACGTGGCGCTTTATCTATTTAAACAGAACTAAGACTTATACTAAAACGCAACGATACTGCTTATGATTGAAGTATAAAGCGTATTCTTTAGGAAATACTTTGTTACCAATCACAATCATACACACTATTCTGCCGACCGTCAGTATATTTGATCACACATAAAGAGAGCAGCAATTGACTCACGTAGGGTCTGCTAAATAACATTGGATTCAATACACACCACATTAATATAAATCGCAATTGTTATGTATAGCCGGTCTCTCTAACCTGTAGTGTATCAAGAAAATTGGGAATTTGGGTGATTTATCCGTATTATCCAAAGAGCAATATTTCCATCAACAAATAGGTACAATTAATAACTGACGGTAAAATAACAGTACAAACAATATGATTAATGCAGTTAAATTAAGTGAGTATGTTAATTAGTTAGTTATTGAGATTTGTTAAGTGAGGTAACAGTTTATACTTTCGATAATTCAAGCAGTTTTACTAGAGTTCTTCCCAAAAAGCCGGTGTTTCTGGCTTAGACAGCAATAACAACAAAGTATCAAGTAAAAGCAGTAAGACTGAACACTCTCCTTATGATCGGCTGAAAAGCTACACGTCGACAGGAAAAATCGCTCTGATTGGCTCAAGCCAAACAAAGAACTATGCGTCCAATGGATGTTTCCATGTCAGCAACCAGCTGTTAGATGTCGTAATATGAATCATCACGGCTAAGCTGTGAAAGGTAGTTGGTGCATTACAGGTTTTTTGCCTTACCATGTCCGCCAAAACACGTATATAGCAGAATGACTTTTATGTCCGTTAAAACACCTGTAACGGTACCTTGCGGGCGAGGGGAATATATATACAGTTAGAGAACCTTTTTAGAGTATTCCAGCGCCTGGGGGGAAACTGGATTGCGAAGCAAAAGGGGCCAGTTATATCCCACAGAAGCTTTTACAGCTTTGCAGCAATCGAGATCAATGAGATTCCCCGAAAAGAACCATAGAGTATTAGGTTGCCCTTCTTGAGAACTGGCACCAACTTATTTGTTTTCATTTCTTGTGGGACTCTTGTTGTTCGGTACATGTCTACTATGATGGGATAGCTGAGCTTTAAACACTCAGGTATTTTAAAGACCTCAGGGGGAACACCATCTACTCCACTGGTACGATTGGTCTTAATGCTTTTTGCAGCAGCCTTCACTTCTGCAAAGGAGATATCGCCAATGGGAAAATCTGGGAGTACAGACTCAGACACTTTTACTTCTATAAAGTTATCAGGATTGTCATTATTGAGGAGCTTATCAAAGTGGGCCTTCCAACCATTGAGGCGATTGGCTGGTGATTCAGCCTTAACCTTGGTGGTTGGTTGGCTTTTCCGCCCAGTAAGCAAGTTGATCGATTTCCATGCCTGGGATGATAGCCTGCTGTCGTCGGCATCATTGATGGCATCAACCTGTTGGTTTATTAGCTCCTGTAGATTAACAGAGTACTGCCTTTTCAGGGACCTAGATGCAGCCTTAACTGCATTCTTGGCCGCTGTAGTCTGTTTGAGTCGGGACTTTTTCTGCGCCTTATATAGGTCATTTCGGTCCTTCTGGATTTTGTTGTCAGTCCAGGGGGCCCGTTTCCTGTTTCCAGGGTATACAGGAACTGTTTCTGCAGCTGCTAACTAAAGAACCTCATACCTTTTGCTCAGCTGTAGTGTGAAGCTGGATCTCACACTTGGCTGTAGCAACAGAGAGGACCAGTCATGCCGCGGCAAGGCAGATTTCGTTGTTCTGCTAGCACGCAGACTAAGTCTTACCTTGGCCACAATAAGGCGGTGATCACTGGAGAAGGGTCGAAGTGTAAATGCATTACAGTCTTGTATAGAGCTCCTGTACTTCCTACGAAACAAAATATGGTCTATCTGGGACTTGTGACCACTGGGACCACTATGAGTGCATAGCTTTCCTGTTCGCTTCTTGAACTGGGTTCCAGCCGAAAACACTCCATTTCCAGAGATAAAATCCTGAAGATGGACGGAATTTCGGTTAACACTATTGCTATAGACCCAGGGCGATGTAGGTGATTGATGTAGACTTGCATTAAAGTCTCCCAGGAATGTTAAGAATGCATGCTGATCCACTCCATCAGTAGCTGCTTGTAGATTGTGGTAGAAATTTTCCACTTCCTCTACAGGTTCAACACTAGTTGGAGAGTAGCACACAATCAGAACCACCTTAGGAAACTTCTTAGCCAGTCTTCCAGAACATGAGAAGTGGCAACGGATGATGCGGCTAGAGATTTGGTCCAATTTTATTTGGTCCTATTTTGTCCAATGCATCGTAATGCAGCCTTACAATGGGGGTTGTATTGTACCTACGCCAGGCCTACAATTGAACATAACAGTTCGATATGGTGTCCCTATCTTGATAAGATATAAACATATTGGAACGTACCCAGCACTCCTTTAGCCGTTATCTTCCCAGTATGTTTGGTCTCAGCTGTAAAAATAGATTAGATAAGCTTGATGCGAAGCCTCTGGAATATCGCAGGATCCTCATTGACCTGGTCGAAAAATGTTCAAGATTATAACGAACCTGGCTATAGGCCAGGGTAGTTCTTGTCAAGAGTTGAGCCGTTCAAAAACACGATGTGGATATGTGTGTGTGTGTGTGTGGGGGTGTGTGTGTGTGTGTGTGTGTGTATGTGTGTGTGTGTGTGTCTGAATGTATAACCATCCAATATCTCAAAAACTCAAGCAGGTACGCAAAAATTTAATAACAAACTCTACATAAATTTTGGTTGCGCACAAGACTGTATATTTTTTGTTGCGTTTTGATCACTAGGTCACTGAAAAATAGTGGTTTTGAAAATTTAAAGTCGAATTTCACCGATTTCAACTCGTCGAGTATGCACCAACTTTTTTATTTGAGATATTCAGTTATCTGAGCAACATATTTGCGCCTCAGAATCTTTTCAAATATCGCCAATCTCGCACAGAACGTCGCCAAAATTTGTTAGTCCGGCAAAAAAACGCACAAATTCGTCTAAAAGAGTAAATTATTTAGTTGCGGAATAATATGATTCAACTTGAAAGCCAGCCAGCTGGCTGTAAGGAGACCCTCCATAGACAAACGTAGTGTTAGTTGGGTCCCTCCTCATTCATTATCATCAACTCCCTCCCACCTAACATAGCAGTGAGTAACCTTATAGATTATTGTCATAGGATTCACTGGGAAGAGCTATTCATCTGGTGGGGTAATACATTATACAAACTTACAGTTGATGTTTGATTACTGTCTGGGTTAGAGTGATATAGTAATAAATTTGGCAAGTAATATACTTCTGTGCAGTTTGGGCTATCCATTCAATAAATAGTAGTAGCTTACTTGCTAGATCATCCGGATCTTCAAGGCCAGTGTCCTTTAAGATGCGTCTCAAGAAAGTCATGGGCTGTCCACCATGCTTATTCACTCCATGAGGCTGCCAAAGTACAAGATTATGCTCTGGCTGTTGTAAATATTGCAATGAAATATCGATAACTAGATACCATGAACTGCAAAAAAGGTCCAACTATTGCCCAGACCTATTGCCCAGCTTGGGGCTAAATCAATTTAATTTAAATTACTATTAGCAGACCTTTAATGTTTAGTGTTAACCCTATTACCACTGGGGGGGGGGGGGGGGGGGGGGGCAGTGGTAATAGGGTTAACACAAATTTCAATTTGACATTATTATATTTTATATATAAATAACTTCATTTTAATAGAATAGATTAACTCCGCTCGAAATGTATATAATTAAAAAAAAAACCTAAATATCTGGTAAATGTTTGGGTAAACTACCTATTCTACAATATGTGTAATGATAAACAATAGGCCCCAATACTATTTCGGTAATTCTAACACTTCATTTTAATAATAAAATTTCTTAATTAATGTAGATTTAATTATATACTTTATTATCCTTCCCATCTCTAGATATAGTTTATCGTAGCGTTCAACCATTAAATAAATTGATTTTGGAACGAGCGATAGATACCGGTAAGGCATATTTTATTTATTGTCAAATAAAAGAACAGATTTAAGTGAAAATGTTTTTTTGAATTTTTAACAATAAAATGAATTTTTATTGTTTGTTAAGAAGATATATAGTTGTATTTACTTTACACAGGCTAACCCAATACAGTTGGTTGTTTTTTAGACCTTTTTATTATTTTTAAATTCCATCACCTAACATTCAAAAAGAAAGTAGATTGTCCTAGTCTATTTGAAGAATTAATTTTTAGTTGCAAAGGTCTTCATCACAGCAAGTGACACTACAAGAAGTGTCTGGAGGTGCACTAGGGTCGCCTCTTTGTCCAGCACAAATGTAGGTCTCTATTGTGTTGCATTCGGTGTCAGATAGAGGGGCGTCTTTAGGTAAACACATTGGCATTGTGGTTGGAGGGATTCCGCCATGGTGGACTATGGTCATAGTCTGAAATAATAACATTGTCGTACAATAACACAACAGAGCAATACATTCGAATACAAGAAATTATAATTTAATTTATTAATTCAATGGGGGGGGGGGGGGGGGGGGGTCATCAGGGCGTGCCAGGGGAGAAATTTGTATGGAAACCTCCATGAACGGAACCATGGACCCTAACTTCTCTGAATGCCGCCATCCCAGAACCATGGACCCCACCTTGTCTGACAGCCTCCATCCCCGGAACCATGGACCCCGCCCAGTCTGACAGCCTCCATCCGCAGAACATGGACCCGAGGACCATGGACCAACTTGTCTGAAAGTCTCCAACATTGGAACCATGGACCCCTACTTCTACAAAATGTGACAAAATGTTTTTGTCAAACCGGCATAGCATCTCAATGTGCAGTTTCAATGCTGTAGGCCGACTATAGTAGTTGTAGTTAGTGGTTCGACCCATTAAACCTAATCCATCATGTCTGTCCCCTTCCAAACTATTACACTTGTACAGATAGTCTAATATTTATTGCTGAAGACTTACAACACATCGTACGCAACCATCTCTACTCATTTTTCCATCTGGCCCGGCACTGTGGCAACTCAAACCGTAGCCAACTGCCACAAGTGATGTAAGAATCAATAAGTGTTTCATAATTATTGAAAGGAATTTATACTAAAGAGATTGTAAATGTTTAATATAATATATGAACAAAATAAATAATATTATTTCAAATAATAATAACAATGCTATAATAAATCAAAAGCAAACGCACAAATGGAACAAGTTTTCCACGAAATCTGGGGTTGTACGAGAGAGATAAGTAAACTTTGGCTGCATACATTAGGCAGCTGTAAACGGGGGTGTGGGGCTGAACCTGCGAAATCATTTAATCAAGGTAACTCCTTTTGTAGTTGGCCGACTCGCTGTGATATGAATGTCTGACAGGCT